>JARHVA010006162.1:0-5000 GCA_037957365.1 Torreya grandis
AGCTTAGAGACATGGGGTATCTAGGGTTAGATCAACTATTGTCTTCCCTATCATCCATTTACCCAAATTTGTATTATCTTATCCTTATAATTCCTCCTTTATTATTCAATACTTAGTCCAGCTCTTGAATACAATTGTGAAGCTCTTGCTTAGAATATTCAATCTTTGCTTACAAATTTTTCTTCTCAATCCTTTGTTTAGTTTAATTGTTGTATTATTTAATCCATTTTTCTCCCTAACCATTAAGTTGGTTATTTATCGATTTTCTATCCCTAACCATTAAGTTTACTATTTATCCATTTTATATCCTTATCCATTATTTAATCCATTTTTTGTCCATTAATTTTAATACATTTTATCCCTAACCTTTTAAATAGTTATTTCCTTTTTTACTTTGTCCATCATGATTATTTTTTTTTGTGTCAATAGTTTATATTTAGAATTACTATTTTAAAATTTGTTTATGTATCATTTTTTATTCATATTTATTGGCTCAACATTTTATGTGTTTACATCTTTTTTTCCTTTTTATTTTCACATCTTGTTTTACATTGTTGTTTTCTATGTGTTTGAAATGATTATTTTTTGAAATGCATAAAAGTATGGTTATCATTTTTTATATATCATGATGTACTTTGATTTTACATAATTTGTTCTTTATTTTAATCATATGCCTAAAACATTAACATTCATCATGATTATCTGATATCATTTGTGGTAATTTGTTTTATGCTATATTAAAAATCAGGTTGATCAAAGCTCCCTAATGTTTAAAATCCAATGCAAGGAATTAAAAAAAACATAAATCATCTATGTCACATTATAATCCATACATGAATCCAATCATTCATCGCATAATCCAAAATCCAAAATCTATATACTGAAAGAACTAAAACATGCTAGTGTAAATCAAAATGCAAAAAATATAACCTATGCTACATATATCCATACATATATCAATCATGCATAAATTTCATATAAAATAATTATAAAACAATCCCTAATTTCCATCCACATAATACAAGTTCTCATAATAATCATGAATATATATTATATATTATCCTATCCATACAAATAAGGTATAATAATGTATCTTTTTATATAGACACATTATATATATATATATATAATGTGTCTATATAAAAAGATACATTACTATACCTTATTTGTATGGATAGGGTAAATAAATAATTTTATTGATATATTTATTTGTTGTATAGGTAAAAAATCGAAAGATGAGGATAACTTTGGGAGATAGAATAAGAACTAATCTAATTCCTAATTCCATATCTTGCTTCATTAGAGCACACAGGTACTTCTGTAAGCACCTTCACTTTAGTAGTCCAAACTGACATAGTGAATGAGAGATGATCACCAAGTGAGAAGGTGATAACTTTAACTGGGAATCCTTTTAAGGTTTTCCTAATGAATTTAAGGGTAGTAGGAATCTTGACAAGTATCCAATCATCCTTTGTACAGATTGGTTTGAGAAATTGAAGCACACCTTGATGTCAAGTGTGAAGGATGAGTGAAATAAGGGTGATTATGATTGTAGGTAGTGAAAACACTATAAAAAGATACATATCAAAATATATACACATCGATGAACCAATCCATCATCTAAACATTATGTCATGTCTCATCCTATCCTTTTGAAGGAGTGTCTAGTCTTGAGAATAACCCCTCGCATCATGGTGTACTTTGTGGACGACACATCACATGTTGTACCTATCCTACTAACCTCTTTGACTCAATTGATTACACTAATCTCATTGATGAATATCATCTCACAGATTACTCTCTAGAAGATGTTGCCCTCTGAGAATGTGGCACAACCTCCTCATATAAGCTTGTGTAATATGTGGCCTACTCCATAGCCCTCATCACCCTATCTAATTTGGAAAAATTTACCTCTAATTTTCATGATTTCATAATTACTAATTTGTGAGTTTATTAACACTCACAATTTTTTTCCCTGAATTTAATTTCTCTACCCTATTATATGAATTCATTTCCATGTTTCATGAATTCACAGTTTCCTCTAATGAGTTCACAAATTTTTATTACTGAATTCATAGATATACCATTTGTAAATTAATTTAGGTCAACTTTAATCCCTAATAAATGGCACTAAATGCAAAAAATTCAAAACAAAATGTAACATACCAGAGGCCTGCTCCTCTCAGGTCTTTGAAACCTCCTCACTTGCTTTGAATAGTGTTCATGGTGTAGAATGTGATCCATATTTACTCCAAGACCATAGAGCAAATATCTCCACTCAAATTATCTTAGAAAATAGCCTTGAAAATCAAATTTTCACAAATGATTTTCTACACCCCATTTCTTCTATTTATATTTTTACCCCATATCAAATATTTTCCCCCCATCCCTCCATTCTTATAATTCTTCATCAATTTTGACTTCAAATTTCAAGATGCATTAAATCAATTTATTCTATATTTTTTATTAGACTCTTTCCACAATCAATCTCTATAAATTTATCATTATAATTTGGAAGCTTAATATATATTTCCCATTTTTAGATCTGTAACTTATTATCATTGGGATATATCATTCTCACAACAGCTCAATTGACCCTTATGTCATTAACAAACACTAAGACTGCAATCTTGAAATGATAAACATATTATTTTCCTAATCAATACTCTAGTTTTTAATTAAGTCAAGGAAACCTATTTACACAACTTAAATATTTCAAGTTTGACATCGATTCTACAATAAATTGGTTTATTGCTCATCCAAATCACTTTGTCCATTTCATCTCTTCATTGATTTCGAGCATGTATCCATTTTATTGGACAAACCCTCAAGGGGGAATCATCACACTAATTTTAATTCATTTGGGGAAAAATTATCTTTCTTAATCATCATTGCTCTACTTTTCCTACTATTCCTCAAAAAATTATTGCTTCACAACACTATTTCAAAAAGGATCAAATGTAGATACCTAAATTATATTTAGTGTCAAAATACACCTAAAATCTACTAATAAGTCTTCTTAATATAATTCATGACATCTCCTTCCAAATTAAAAAAAATTGAATAAATCAAATTAATCAATCGTGTACACTTTATATCCTTATTTAAATATAAAATATAGATTTTACACCTCACCTTACATATTTCATCTTATTTTCCCTCACATTCTGAATCATTCTAAAAAAACCTACAACTTCCTCACCCTCCTTTGAGTCATCCTCTAAGTTGTGATATTTTTAAATGGGCATAAAGACCATAAATTATTTGTGAGGCAATTCAACTATGACACAAGATTCTATTTTTAGTTTTACACAAGCCTAATGAGATTTTTTACATTGTTGTCGACCTCTATTTTCTTACCAACATCTTACTTCAAAAAATCATCTTCCATAATAATGTGATAATTGAATTCCATGCAAGACATTAATTATTATTTTCTTGATTCTTCTTCAACATCCTACAATTCCTCTTATGTTTAAACTTCTTCTACACTAATTTAAAATTCAAAATACATATTATTATGTAGACACTAAATATGAATTATATATCACCTCACTCTTGCACACTTGGAAAATGCTTATCATAGCTATAACCTCTAGTTCTAATACCTTTGCACTTCTAAAAGGTTCACATCTGCTATCTTTTTAGGAAAAATTATTATATCTTAATCCAACCATATGTTATTATGATGACCATACCTTCTATAGTATGCAAAATCCTTTAAACCTGATCATTATCCTTATCTACTAGTTTTAGACATATAACTATTTTATAACTTCTTAGACACTTGCATCCTAGCCAAATGCCTATGTCAACACAAGTGTCCATATTCCAACTAAGTGTCCAATGCAAAAATTCATCCATTTTGAAAATATAATGTGTCCTTATGGCCATTCCATGTGATTTAGTGTGATACTTTTTCAAAATGGATTGGTATATATAAGATCAACCCTCATTCATTCCTCACCTATAAAATTCATACCTCTTACATATAGAACAAAAAAATGACTATCAATCAATTATTCAAGTGATTAAAACTTCCTGATTCATTCTTGTTTTCATATCAGTCATAAGATCAATCTTTCCATAGGTCTAAAATATTGAAAGAACCATCTATGAGCCATATTTACCAAGTTACAAACTAGGTCATTATGTGTACATGATTATCACATATTGTAACATCCCCACTGAGATCTACCTAGAATAACATGATTTTTTAAAAAAATAATCAATGTATTATTTCATTAGATTTCACCATGAGAATATAATTAGTGATCTAAATAAAACAATCTAAGTATGTTAACTTTACAATAAACATGTGATATATTTCATCACTGATCAATATCATCAGATGAAACAACATAAATCAATATAGAAAGTAATTATAGAATTATAGCCATGATTGGTAAGAACATACATCTATTACCATCGATATACAATAATTACATAATTACATTTCATTAGAAATAATGTTTCAATAGTAATAAATACAATAAAAGATACAAGGTTCCATGGAGCACGAGTTTCCTAAAACTCCAGTATCTATGGCAATCTCAAGTGTAATCTCTAAATAAGTATTATTTTTGAAAAAGAGAGAATCATTCAAGTGATTTTCCACACCAAACATGGATCATCAATCCATCACCCAATCCCCCATCAGGGAATGGTCCTCCCTTAATAGATGAGTAGATAGTGATGGTGTGGTAATCTAGAGAGACAAGATAGTACCCATGTGTTGTATGATTTTGAAGAACATGAAGTATATCATAAAGAAATCTATTTTAACATGATATTGAAAAAGCATGTAAGTCATACACATGAAATGACAATATGTAACTAACATTACTTTGGGTAAAGTTTTCAATATTTATTGATCTCTAAGATCAGTCAAATTCATACACACCACTTGATTGGATTACCTTCATCTAGAATTGGTGATGTTCGTAAGCTAGTGAAGTCTATATCACTACTTATCTAGTACTAGCAATACGAGATTTGGT
>JARHVA010006162.1:10000-52500 GCA_037957365.1 Torreya grandis
GCGATGGACCTTAGGGTGTCTCCTTTTTAGTGATCCTATTAAATCACATTTTGAGCCTAGGTTATCATATTTCCCTAATTTTTCTTATTCATTATATTGGCCTAGTATGGTTTCATCTAGCCCATGACCAATATATCCATATATAAGCCCATTCAAAGATCATTTGGAAAGGGTTGACAAATATCATTCAAGAAAGAAAGAATACAAGCAAGACCACTCAAGAAATCTTCCCTATTCTCTGCATATAACTAGCCTATACACTTTTAAGTCAATTAAAGTCCTTACACTAGTCGATAATCATCTCAAGCATACCTAGTTTTAAAACTTCTTGCATTTCATTCACTATTGCATAGAACACTCTTAAAAGGAGACCTACATATGGCTTGATCCCTCTGCAAAGTATTGGTATGTAGGAAACATGCCCACACATGAGGTGTGAATCATGTTCAGTGTATCTTACACACACTAATCCCTTTTATCTATTTGTCAAAGGTTCTTTCAATTACATAAAAGATATAAGTACACAAAGAATCAACTTTATGAGGAGCTCTATTGATAGTGAGGGCCTAAAACTTGGTATACAAGCTCACACTAAGTAGGCAAACAAAACCTAAAAATATTAAATCCTTAAGACAACAATTCTAGAGAATAAATACAACACCAAACACTAGGGTGCCCATTTTTGGTGCTCCTATCCAAATAATAGAAAAACCAAAGTTTCTAGAAGCAAGAAAAAAGGTAGGTTTAGCTATAGTTTTGTATAATTAGACCAGTTCATATTAATAGTTTTTAGTATAGTTTTCTTAGAGAATCTATACATATGGGGCATCATGTGTGGCATGATTGGTTCCCACTTCTAGTTTTAGATATGATAATTGGTATAACTTCCAGATTAGAATCCATGTTTTAGACACCAGTGATTGGAGGTAGATTGTACAACACTTTTACTTCTTTTATTTTAGTTTTTAGCATTACCCAAGCATTATCAATAGTTGCATTCCTTATTCCATCTACAATTGGTTGGAATAATTTTAAAGTGGCTTTCATACAATCCTAACCTCCACATTCTTAATTACCTGAGTTCTTGAGTGGCTTCTACATAAGCCAATTTTTTAGTTTTGGAGTGGCTTTCATACAAGCCTAATATTCATCATTTTTGAGTTGGCCAAAATTAGCCTAGTTTTCATCACATATTTGGATATCCACACCAAATTGTTAGATTTATTGAACATTCATAGGCTTTAAGATCCATCTCATATAACATACTCCTTATTGGTATCAGTTTATAGCTTCACTTCATAGAGAAACAATGGAGCCAAAAGGCCAACCTTTGTATTCTTGAGACACCTATTTAGAGGGATTAAACACATAGTCTAGATATCAATTATCACACACATGGTCATCTAGTTTCACTTAGTAGGCAATGATGGAGCCAACTGTCTATCCTTTATATTCTTGATCTACCTATTTAGAGGGATTAGACACATAGTCTAGATATCGATTATCATATACATGATCATCTAGCTTCACTTAGTAGGCAACAATGGAACCAAAGGGATAGCCTTTGTATTCTTGATCCACTTTTCAAGGAATTGAGCACTCAACTCTATCCACAATATAAATTTTAGTACAGCATCATCCAACACATCCAACATTACTCAACCTTACTCAGTATCACAATAGATTCACACTTACACAATGTGCTCTCTATGCATTATCCATCATTACTCAACATCACACAAGCTTTATGGGCTTCACCTTTGTAGGTAAGTTTAGGTACACTTTATATTTCCGTTTATCATATTATTTCATTTTCCTACATCACTAAAATAAAGGGGGTGAAATGTAGTCATATAAAATACAAAAAATGGTAACTTGAGCATGGATAATGACACCCAATCGTTAGGTCCCTCCTACTCTCATGATCCTCTTAGTCTTACTTTCACAAATTCCTAGTCATCTATGTCCTTCCAAACTTGACCCTAGCTGAGCCAAGAACCTCTCTTCATGATTAATCCATCCCCCCAAGTCCCATTTTGTAAGGACAATAGAACCAAAGATGAACTATAATAATAGACCCTGTGGTGTCCCCTTTTCAACACTCCTACCCAGTCACATTTTGAGCCCAAGTTACCATTTTCCCCTGATTCCTCTTATTCATTATGTTAGCCTAGTCTGGTTTCATCTAACCCATGACCAATAGATTCATATATAAACCTATTCAAAGATCATTTGGAAAAGGTTGGTAAATATTAGTAAAGCAATCAAGAATACAAGAAAGAGCACTCAAGCAATCTTCCCTATTCTTTGCATACAACCAGCCTATACACTTTCAAGCTAATTCAAGTCCTTACACCAATCCCTAGTCATCTCAAGAATTCATAGTTTTATCATTTATTGCATTTCATTAAATATTTCACCAAGCATTCTTCAAGGGAGAACTACATGTGGCTTGATCCCTCTTTAGAGTATTGGTATGTAGGTAGTGTGCCCACACATAGGGTGTGAAGCACATCCAGTGCATCTTACACACAATAACCCCTTTTCCCTATTTTTCAAAGTTTATTTTAATTTTATAAAATATACAAGTACACAAAGAATCAACTCTATGAGGAGCTCTATTGATAACAAGGACCTAAAAATTGGTACAAAGGCTCACATTGAGTAGGCAAAAAACCCTAAAAAGTTTAAATCCTTAGGACAATAGCATTAGATAAGGACTATACCATTGGAGCCTAGGGTTTCCAATTTTGGTACTCATATCCAATAAAAAATTAAGTGCAAGATCCTATTTACAATAGTGTCCCAGTCCTGCACACAAATTTCTAGACTGTCTCGTCAAAATAGTCTAGAATAAGCTGAGTTTGATTTTCTCTCTCATTTCTATTTTTAAAAAAGGTTTAATTACAATTTAATTTATAAGTCAATAGCTATAATTATGAATATTATTTACTTATTTTTCCTATTTAAACTTGTTTATTAAATAGGAATAAAACTCCATTATTACTAAAAATAATGAATCAATTTTACATAATGTTGTTATGTAGGTTAGTAAACTTGTTAGTTTGTTAAAGGATATATTTATGCCTTTGTTTATGCTTTTTATGCTTAGGCTTATCTTTAGCCTTGTATATAATATAAGATATAAAGGTTCCTATTATATAGGGAGCTTTTTGTAACTATGGTTTGCCTGTTTAATAGGCTTTCACAATGTAATGAATAACTACTTATGGATTCTCAATATATATATAATATGGTATCAAAGACAATGGTGGGTAAATATTGGGAGAGAATTCTATGAAGGAGGAGGTCTGGTTCAAGGAGGAAGCGTGAGGATTACATGTACCCAGTGTGAAGACCATTCGACAAAATCAAATCAAAAGAAGAAATTATTTATCTGTGCATCATTGTTTTATGAAATTATTACAAGAAAAATAAAAATAATAAATCTGAAGTTATGGTAAGTTGTTATAGTATCAAGGAGAAGCATATTAATTATGAGAGTGAAATGTTTCAAGTCTAAAAAGGAGGAGGATGTATCACCTATCAAGAAGAGTGATTCTAGTGTGAGTACACAAGTCATACAAAACTCGAAAGTGTGGAAAATTCTAGTTATATTTTTCTTATTTTAGTTGTTTCTTATATCTATAAAATTCTAATTCTTGATAGAATCTTTTAGGCATAGACATAATTGAATTTGGTTGCGTATTTTTCTTAAAAATTATATTTGAAGTTTTTGGTTGGTTAATTTCATACGATATGGGGAAGAGACCAAATTTTCATTCAAACATTATTTATGGTGTTTAAGAGCTCTAAAAAATTCTATTTTCTAGGAGAAAACTACTAGATCAAATGGTTTTGAATTTGGTGGAGAATTACATCTGGAATTAGTCTCTAAATTTTTCTAGGAACTCCATTTTTCTACAAATGCACATGTGTTTTTACATTGGTTGATTTATTTCATGAAAATTTTCATCTTATATTTTAATCCAACCAATCAGAAATAAGGTGCAATTATAAAAATTAATTTATTTTTCAAACATTAGAAAATTTGATTTTTGTTAGATATTTGCCTGGAATAGCACAATTAATTATGTTGGGACATTACCGTAAAGCTAAATCAATTGAAAATTTCACCATTTTTTGGGTTTTATATTTGGATATTGATGAAGTAATTTTTGAAATTGGAGTTGTAGATCTCATGATTTAATTATTTTTATCTTTTTTTGGTTTTTTAAAGATAGAAAGTTTTAAATCTCCGAAATGGTGTGGAGTTTTTTGCTAAAAAATGGAGGTATTGATTGTGATTTGAATCAGTGGGTAAGAGGAATTCTTTTAAAAGTCATTATAGTATTTATGGTATTTGCATTTTTAGGAAAAACTAGGTCAAAATGGCTAGTTTATAACACCTTTTGTTTCCATATTCACAAAAATTAACAGGCAAGAATTTCAGTTTGTGGATTCACAAGGTTTTGATGATATATGAATCAAAATATTGATAAAATAGCACTAGGTAAAGAGAAAAGGTTTATTACTAATAACGATGACTATGATAAATGTCATTGTCAGGATCTTATGTTGTTAAAACTATCAACAATAGATAATCTACTTTTAGAGGTCAAAAATGCAACCACTACATCATCTTTGTGGACTAATCTTACTTATAAATATTAGGCTTTTGAAGCTGGTAAGGTATTGTATTTAAATAATTTGTTTTTTCTACTAAGATGTAAGAAGGTGGCTCCATTTTTGAGTTTTTGTTATAGATCAAGGACATTAGTGATTAGTTGAAGGCTGTGTAGAAGCTTATTGATTAGCAACATTTGATTTCTCTAGTTATGCAAAATATTCCACCTTCATTTGATTCATTTATGGATTCTTTACACATGACTGCAAAGACATAGACTTTAGACTTGGAAAATTTATCCACATTGCTAAAGCAAAAGGAGAGAAAGCATAAACAATCAACTATGTTGACATCAAAATCAATGGAGAGCGCATTCATTGCATAAAATTTTAAGGGATGAGGAAGAAAATATAGTGGTGGTAATTCATCTAGTGATGATTCCTTTAGAAGTGGTTGGAATAAATCATAGTGGAAATGCCACCATTATAAGAAACCTGGTCATTTTAAGAAAGATTATTGTAAACAACAATATGATTTAACAAAGTATTCACAATCTATAAATATGGATGAAGAAGATGAAAAAAATTTAGCAAGTGAATTTACATATGTGGCATCACATAACCAATAAGAGGAGTCAAGAATATGGTACTTTGACTTAGGGGCTTCATGACACTACACATGTCATAGAGATTGGTAAGTAAATCTTGTTGAAGATACTAGTTTTAATTAAACAATTTCCATAGGTGATGGATGGGTTCATGATGTAAAAGGTTATGGAGATGTTAAAATCTCATTAAATTATGTTATCTACACATTTTAGAATGTTTAGTTTGTCCCTGACATGAATAGAAATCTTATTTCCATCAGTGAAATAACTATAAAAACTAACCTTTATGTGGAATTTAAAGGAAAAAAATGCATGGTTTAGGGTCTCTGTGATAATAAATTCATCGCTACAAGTATTGGTGGTAAGGGTCTATATAGATTGATTGATTCCAAAATAGGTAATGAGCATGCACTCGTAGTAGCGAACAACTCTAGTAAACTATGGCACAAGAGGTATGGTCACATCAGTTATGATTACTTACATACATTAAGTCAGACTAATATGGTGAATAAAATGGTTTATATTCAAAATAGTTATAATGTATGTTCATGATGTCAAATTGATAAGAATGTTTTAGTTCCATTTGACATTGATATGCAAGAAAAATCTCATTATGCATTGGATTTGGTACATGTGGGTTTGCATGGTCCAATGTAGACACCATCTATTTCTAGAGCTTTGTACTACTTATTCATTGATGAATTTTATAGGAAAATGTGGGTTTGTTTCCTACATAGAAAGTCATAATGTTTCTTTAACGTTGTTTCTTGGAAAGCTATGGTAGAGAAATAGGGAGGGAAAGAAGTAAAGGCTCTAAGATTTTTTAAAGGGAATAAGTTTATCTCTAGGAAAATTAAATAATTATGCAAGGAAAGAGGAATATACATGCAAATTTCTTCACAATATAATGATTTCATGGAAAGGCAAAACATGATAGTGATGGAGATAGCATGATGTATGGTGGATAGCTAGAATATACCATATCAGTATTAGGTAGAAGCTATCAACATTGTAGTGTTCATATTGAACATAATTACTTGTAAATTTGTGCAAAATTTAACAATAGAAGAAGCATGGTCAGGGAAAACACTGAATGTAAGTAATTTTCATGTTTTTGGATATACTACTTCTATATTGGGCAAAGAATACATGTTTGTTGGTTATTGTGAGTAGAAGAATGCATACAGGTTAATAAATGTCTCTACATATAGAATTATGGTGAGTAGGGATGTACTTATAGATGATAAAGTACCATTATTTTCTAATAATGGTAAATCTACTGAAAGTAATGTAGTGCTTTCTGTTGATAATGTTTCTAGAACAAGTTCTGGTACTAAAGTTAAACAGGGTTCAAAGATGGAAAAACTAGAGGAGTCAAGTTCTAGTGATGAAAAGAGTGTTTCTAACTCTTCACATTCAAATCAAGAAGACCAACACAAAATGCCTAAATGGTACCATACCACTATGCAAGATGTTTGAAAGGATGAATTTCCTTATTCTATGGAAGGCCAATGTTCAAGGTTAGGGAAAAGGGAAGTGCAAGGTGAAGAGCATGTTAATTTTGATCTTAATGCTATTTCACATGTATTGAAACCAAGCACAAGTTTAAAGACACAAATCAAACCCAAATGGAATTTCTCTGTGAAGTTTGGTGAAAAAGGAAGGGGCATAAATAGAGAACATAATAGTGTGTTATGCTAAAGAAATGTCCCAAAATTATACAAGAATGGAGAGAAGTAGGTGTTAAGTTGTCAATAAATATTGACATGAATCTCCCTTAGGGGATATTTTGTGTTGTTTAGTCTTGATGTATATTCTAATTTTTTTGTCAGAGTTGATCACTCTAACAAACAATTAAAGCATGACACATCCAATACATGACAATAATTCAAGGAATAACAAAATCTAGTGAACCTAGTATTCAATACCATTTCTTACTCTACTTGGTGTTGCCACTGCACATTACCCATGTACTCTAATAAGATTTATTAGAAACAATAAGGACATTTGGGTACATCACTATAGAGGAAACAACAATACACACTGGTTGAGTTTTGTATAGACTTAATCATAGTATTATAATAATGACTAAAATAGTTGGTTTAGTCATTAAGGGAGGGTGTTAGATTAATTAATCTATATTATTCAATAATGTAACATTATGTTTTACGTAATGTTATTACATAGGTTAGTAAACGATATATTTATGCCTTTGTTTATGCTTATTATATGTAGGCTTGCCTTTAGCCTTGTATAGAGTATAAGGTATAGAGGTTCCTATTCTATAGGGAACATATTGTAACTATGATTGTGCCTATTTAAAAGGATTTCATAATGTAATGAACAAATGTTTATGGATTCTCAATATATAAAATATGTTACTTAGAATCTCTCGATCTAGCACATGCATCCCTCCATTATATCACAAAAGACCATCATTATCTAATTTGAATCCTTTATACCTAGGATTATGAGCATTCTCAAATAATTATTTCTTAACCTAATCATAGAATTCATCTCCTATCAATAATTCAATCACTCGGTCCCTAAAAGTACCCCTGATAGTAGCCACAACTACTATGTACCTCCTATGACTTAGGGCATCATCCACTCTATTTTCCTTTCCTTTGATATAGTTGATATCAAAATCATAATTAGATAAGAACTCTTGTCAACACCTGTATAGAAATTCAAATTTGGTTGGGTGAAGATGTAATTGAGTCCCAAGTTATCTATCTTGATCTAAAATGATTTTCATAACAAGTAATGCCTTCACACATGTAAAGTATGCATTATTTTTGTAAGTTCCTAATCATGAGGGGCATAATTTACCTCATAAGGCTTCCACTTTCTTGATTCATAAGCTACTAATTCATTATCCTACATAATTACTCCTCTTAGTCCATCCTTAGATGCATTTTTGATCACTAAAAATTGACCATTAGGGTCAATAACTCTTAGGACTAGTGTTGAATTAAGTCTTCTTTTCAATTCTTGAAAATATGCTTCACACTTATCTAACCAGATAAAACTTTGGTTCTTACTCTGTAGAGAGGTAATTAGATTATCTATCTTAGAAAAATTTGAGATTAATTTCCTATAATATCCCACTAATCCCATGAAATGTCTTACTACGTACACATTATTTGGTTCCAAACCTTCCATAATGGATGTTATCTTTGTTGGATCTATTGAAATAACATCTAGAGAGATAATATGTCACATATATTTTATGATCTATTGGAAAAAATGTGTACTTAGACAATTTTATGTCAGGATCGTAGAATACAATTGATTACTTTTGTATAAGCAACTAAACATGGAATTTAAACCAGAAGTAATAAGTAACTAGAAATCAGAAACATCAAATAATAGGAGATATGAGAAACAATACAATCTGTATTAAACTCTTCCAGAAGAAAATACAACGAAAAAATCTCTTTTCTTCTCACACCTCTCAGGTGTATAGTAATTCTCCCTGAAGAGTTCTCTCTCTCTCTCAATCAATTACAACCAACTCAATTACTGAGTTGTTCCCCCCTTTATTACAATACTACCCATGGGTCTCTTAAATAGAATTGAGAGCAAACAATAATTAGAAAAATAGACTCAAGACAAATTTTAGTCTTTACATGCAAACTAACTGTTCTCCTAAAATTAGCAATTCTAATTCTGAAAATGCCTAGAAATGCACAAAAGTTGGTGTCTATCTGAAGATGACCGATGTCGGCCAACCCCTAGCTGATGTTAGTCAACCACTAACTGATGTCGTTTGGTTCTGACTAATGCCACCGATGTCGGTTGACCCCTAACTAATGTTGATTGGTTCTGACCAATGTTCGTTACTATGTAACCGATGCCGATTACTGGTTAAGCCCCATAACCTCCACATTAGCACATCAGTGAAGCTTTTAGCTCCACAACTCAACAATCTCCCACTTGGAGATAAACAACTGCACCTATACATGTGCAACAACATCCTCTAACTTGTTTCTCTAGCTTGTTTCTCCCTCTTCAAGTTCAATCTTGAAGACCAATAAAAGTTGAATGAAGATTCAACTTCTCCTTTGTTACTGGCTTTGTTAACATATCAACAAGGTTCTTATCCATATGGATCTTTTCCAGCTTCAACTGTCCATCCTCCAATACCTATCTAATGAAGTGGTACCTAAGCTGTATATGTTTGGTTCTTGAATGAAAGGCTGAATTCTATGCCAAATGAATTACACTTTAACTATCACTGTATAATCTACAACTCTCTTGCTCCTTTCCCAACTCTTCCTTGAACCGAGTCATCCAAATCATTTACTTGCTAGCCTCTATGACTGCAATTTATTCTGCCTCTGTAGTATACAAGGCAACAACCTTCTGCAACTTTGAAATCTAGTTAACTATTGTTCCACCAACAGTGAACACATATCCTGTGGTGCTTCTCCTACCATCCAAGTCACCTACCATATCCAAATCTACATACCCATGTAGAGAAGTGTTTAACCCTCCATAGCATAAATGTCTACTGCTGGTCCCTCTCAGATATTTGAGAATCCACTGAACTACTTTCCAGTGTTCCTTTCCTGGATTGGCCATAAACTTGCTGACAACTCCCACTACTTGGGCAATATCAGGTCTAGTACATACCATTACATACATCAAGTTCCCAACTGCTGAAGCATATGGAACTCTGCTCATGTACTCAACCTCATCATGTGATTTAGGACACTGTTCTTTGCTCAACTTGAAATGTCTAGCCATAGGCGTGCTTACCAATTTTGCATTGAACCTCTCCAACACCTTATTCACATAATCCTCTTGAGACAAAATCAAACTTTGATTTTTCCTGTCTCTCTTAATACTCATGCCAAGGAGTTGCTTTGCTGCTCCTAAATCCTTCATGGCAAATGTGTGAGCTAATTTTACCTTAAGCTCAGTAATTTCCTGCATATGTGAACCTACAATAAGCATATCATCTACATACAGTAACATGATAATATAACTACCATTATCCAATCTGTTAAAATAAACACAATGGTCAGATTGACATTTACTAAAGCCATGCTCTGTCATAAACTTGTCAAACCTCAAATACCATTATCTTGGAGCTTGCTTAAGACCATATAAGCTGGCCTTATGTCTCATTTTTCCATTCTCTCCTTCCTTTAACCTATATACCCATTTGTTTTTTAGTGATTTCTTCTTAGATGGCAACTCAACCAAATCCCACATATGGTTCTCTTCTAAGGAATCAATTTCCTCATTCATGCCATGCTCCCACTGTTTCCTAGATTCTACATGCATTGCCTCATCAAAACTTTTTTGGTTCTCCACCATCAGTGAGCAACAAGTAGTATAAAGAAGGTGAATAATGAATTAGAGGTTTACATACCCTTTTATACCTCCTTATGGGTGTTTGAGACTCATTTACAGCTTGTTGTCTGCCCAAATTTCCTTCTGACAGTGATCGATCCTGGTCATCTCTGATTGATGTTTGTCTGCACCTAACCGATGTTGATTCCTCCTGATCGATGTTGGTCTCTACTTGATCGACGTCAGTTTACACTTGACCAACGTTGGTTTCCACCTGACTGACATCGGTCTCTGTGTTTTTTTGTGAGTGATGATTTTTACCCGTGAGCTCATTTTGGAACATAACCTCTTCCAAATCAAGATTTCCCTACTAAAAATTATTCAACCTCTTGAGATGATCACTGTACATCACCTTATCTTAAAAAAACCAAAGCTTTCCATTTCTTAAATTTGTCAAAAACATCAGATTTCCTCTCTATGCAATAAACCCATACCTTTCTTGTATCATCATCAATGAAAGAAACATAATACTGTGATCCTCCAATAGAAGCTACCTGAGCTGGTCCCCACACATCTGTGTGAACAAGCTCCAACTTGTGCTTCTTCTTTGTTGACCCAATTTTGAGAAACCTCACTTTCTTTTATTTCTCAAATATACAATGCTCACAGAAATCTAGATCTATGCTTTTCAAATCTGAAAGCTTACCTTTTGACTTAAGAACATTCATTCCCTTTTCACTCATGTGACCAAGCCTACAGTGCCACAACTTTGCATATACATATGAAGTAGATAAAATAGAAGGAGAATAATCAGTAATACAAGTAGATAGATAAAGTTTACCTACTCTTTTACCTTTTGCTAATACAAGTGCACCCTTGAAAACTTTCCAAGATTCAGCTGTGAGAGTTACTGTGCAACCCTCATCACCCAACTTTCCTACAGAAATCAAATTCCTCTTCAGGATGGGTACATGCATGACATCCTTCAACACCCATGTGTTGCCATTCTGTAATTTCAGTTGCACTTTTTCTTTGCCAATAGTTTGACAAGGCTCATCATCCCCTAAATAAACTTTTCCAAAGTCTTCATGGACATAATCATTGAAAAATTCTCTATTTGGGGTTGCATGGAAAGAGGCACAAGAATCTAAAACCCATGATTCTACTTTATTATCCAAATAAAATATAAGAGCATTCTGTGTAATAATACCTGCAACTTTTCCTATTACCTTCATGTTGATTTTCTTTGTTATCCTTCAACCAACAATCTTTCTTTGCATGCCCTTTCTTTCCACAATTTCAGCAGGTTATTCTTCCATTTCTAGATTTGGATCTACTTCCCATCTTTGACCTTGATTTCCCTTGCTTTCCCTTCTCTCTTTGCCAACCCGTACTTTCAACACTTAAAGCATTACCTAATGTTTGCCCTATGCTTTTCCTATGAATTTCTTCATTCAAGATTACACTAACAACATCATCAACTTTCAAGATATTTGAAGCAGATGCAGTATTACTAACTGCCATTACCAAACTATGCCAACTTTTAGGTAAAGAGCATAAGATTAAGAAAGCCTTAATTTCATCATCAAAAACTATTTTGACTAAATCTAACTGATTTACTATTACATGGAAATCATTAAGATGACTAGATATAGATCCACCTTCCTGCATTTGAAATTTAAATAATTGCTTCATAAGATATACCTTATTCGAAGCTGAGGGTTTTTCATATAAATTTTCCAAAGTATCTATTAACTCTATCATTGTCTTTGCCTATGATAAGTTGGAAATCACAGAAGCTGCAAGGCTCAACCTTATAGATCCAAGAGCCTTTCTATCAAGAACATTCCATTCTTCATCTTCCATATCTATGGGCATCCTTGAAACCCCACCCAATGGTAAATACAGATTTTTTCGATACAAATAATCTTCAATTTGCATCCTCCATAATTGATAATTCTTGCCATTGAATTTCTCCATTCTTAGTTTACTTTCTTTTGCCATTGCTTTGCTCTCACTCAATCTAAAACCCATGTGAGTGAATTCTGTAATCAACAAACACTAACATGCTCTGATACCACTTGTTAGTGTATACACATAGCTCTGATACCACTTGTTAGTGTATACGCATAGCTCTGATACCACTTGTCAGGATCTTAGAATATAATTGATTACTTTTGTATAAGCAACTAAACACAAAATCGAAACTAGAAGTAATAATTAACGAGAAATCAGAAACAAAAAATAATAGGAGATATGAGAAACAATACAATCTGTATTAAACTTTTCTAGAAAGAAATACAATGAAGAAATCTCTCTTCTTCTCACACCTCTTAGGTGTACAGTAATTCTCCCTCAAGATTTCTCTCTCTCTCAATCAATTACAACCAACTCAATTACTGAGTTGTTCCCCCCTTTATTACAATACTACCCCAGGGGTCTCTTAAATAAAATTGAGAGCAAACAATAATTAGAAAAATAGACTCAAGACTAATTTTAGTCTTTACATGCAAACTGATTATTCTCCTAAAATTAGCAATTCTAATTCTGGAAATGCCTGAAAATGCATAGAAGTCAGTGTCAGTCTGAAGATGACCGATGTCGATTGACCCCTAGCTGATGTCGATTGACCACTAACCGATGTCGGTTGGTTCTGATCGATGCCACCGATGCCGGTCGACCCCTAACCGATGTCAGTTACTATGTAACCGATGCCGGTTACTGGTTAAGCCCAACAACCTCCACATTAGCACATTAGTGAAGCTTTTAGCTCCACAACTCAACATTTTACATACAACTTTTGCTTCTAAAACCATTACAAAACCAATTATAGGTGTTATAGATGCTCCTTTTCATTCTTAGAGTATATAATAATGTCATTAGAAAGACCAAAATAAAATGATCTAAATAATCTTTGAACATACTGTTATTGAGATTCATGATTGTTGTCGAAGCATTTGTCAATCCAAATAGTACCATGTTGAACTGATTGTGCCAATAACAAGTTCTAAATGTTTTTTTTGGAATATTTCATCCCTTATCCCCAGATGATGGTATCCTTCTATAAGATCAATCTTATAAAACATTGTTTCCCATCACATTTAATTGAAAAGATCATCAATACGAGGTAGAGGATACCTATTTTTTATATTCAAAATTCTATAATCAATACAAATTCAAAGAGTACTATCCTTCTTGACAAAGACAAATGCTACACCCCATGGTCACCCACTTGGCCTGATCAACCCCTTTAAAAACATTTCCGAGAATTGAACCTTTAATTCAACCAATTCAGTGGTTGTCATTCTTTATGGAGCCTTAGACTGTGGTTCTGATCTAGGTATGATATTGATATAGAAATAAAACTCATGTCTAGGAGGCAATCCTGGAAATTCCTCTGGAAACACATCATGAAAATTCCTAAGGAATGGATAATATTCAAGGGATGGTTCCTTAAATTCTCCCCTTTCATTTATCTTGATAATAAATTATTGGCATCCTTTTCCTTGAGCCTTCATGAGTTACATTACACAAATCTATCTAAGCCTCAACTCCCCTTTTTTGCCCTGAATTTATGTCTAAATTCTAAAATTGTCTAGACACTCAAGCTTATTTAGGTAGCAGTCAACTTTGGCCTTATGCTTCACAAGTCAGTTGAATCCTAGGATAACATCATATGACCCTAGTGGTGATACATAATATCCACTACTGTTGTGAATTTAGGCAACCTAATCTTAGATTCAACTAAACACTTGTCAACTTTGACTTTTGAATCATTCCCATATTAATCCGACCATGCATTTGCCATTACTCTAGTTCTTATAGAGAACTTATTTAGAATTTTAGGAGTTATAAAAAAATTTAGCCTTTGTATCAATGAAAATAGAAATTAGATGTTCAAATAAAATACCTAATAGTTCTATGAGTGAATCTTGGAATTTAGCTTGCTAATTATAACCTGCCAAATGAATATGTTGTTGAAAAGTTACTTGTTAAGAAGTGAATTTAACATCCCTATATGGATTAACTAGAATAATGCAGTAAATATATTTTTTAAATTACTTACTCAACACTTATTATTTTATTAGATTGCATCATGAGAATATAATTAATGATCATTAACACACTTAACTAAGTATAATTAACATAAGCAAACATGTAACAATAATATTTACTAATCACTAGCAATAAATCACAATTGCATAAGGAAAGTAATCATAATATATATTCTAGCCAAAACTAGTACAATAATATAGTCACCACTGTAAATGTATTACAATTAATTAATTATGGTTCCAATAGGCATATAGTTTCATCAAAAGTATAATGATAGATACTATGATTTATGGAGCTCCAATTACTCTAACTCAACTATATCTATGATAATATCAAGTTTAGTCTCTAAATAAATACAACAGTGGGTAGGGAGAGCATCATTCAAGCACTTTTCCACACTAACCACAGACCATCGATCCCCCACACAATCCCCCAAACATGGAATAACACTCTCTTCATGGATAGGTAGATAGTAATGGTGTGGGAATACAGAGAGGTATTCTAGTGCCCATGTGTTATGATACTAATACTACATGATGTATATCATAAATAAAATATGATCTAACATGATATTGCATAAACATGTAAATCATACATATGAAATGACAATGTCTATCTAACATTACTGTGGCCAAAGTTTTCAAATATCTATTGATGTCTAGGATCAGTCAATTTTATACATATCACTTGGTCTGATTACCTTCATCTTGCATTGGTGATGATAAATAAGCCAATGAAGTTGTCTCACTTCTTAGTTATAATCATCAATGCTATATTTGGTTAACATTTAACAATAACCAACAAGCTCATATAGTTATTTCTACTAGAAAGTACAATCCATATACTAATTATGAAAATTATTAATTTACATACGTTTTACCCATCAAACATATGAATAAACCTTATTATTTTATACATCTCATATAAAACATTACAACAAACAAGTTTATATACCATGTGGGTATAATACAAGTCATTTCATAAATTTCAATTTTTCTTAAATAAATGTTATGTATAAAATTTATCAATTTCATAGCCTAAAGTTTAAACCATTCAATATAACACAAATTACATAATGATTAGCTAAAATTTATTTAAAAACACTCAATTTATTTACCCCATAAATTAGGCTAGGTGTATATAGTTATAGTTCCCAGTCCATTAAGATTTTGTGACTCATATGATTAGTCACATACTATAAATATATTCATGCCACCTAATCTATATATAGGTTATACATGTGTAGGAAGACTAAATTCTCCTATACATATATCTCATATATTTAGATACATTTCTATTATCTATATCCCATAATATAGATAATCTAAACATACCTACTATTTTGATATACATAATTTATATCAATTTATATAATTCATTTCTAGTATATATACAAAACTAAAATATAATTTCATAAATCTTTACACTCTTATAAAATATATAACTATATAAGCATCAAGTCTAATGTTTATTGACAATCATCCTTTATAGCTTTGTTCTTTTTACAAACATGCATAGTTCACCAAAAAATACCTAAATATACATAGTTTCCTTTGTAAATTAAACATACTTAATACATAATAGTATTAATTATATAAAAAATACCATAATTTGACCCTGTCATTTGGCTAATACCATTATAATGGTTTTGTATATTAGGAATTCCATTTTATTCTTTAATCTATAATCGACTACAGTCAAATATTTGGATAAATGAAAGTCCCCTAAATATGCCATTGTAATAAATCTTACTCAGTTGACTTATAACACAGACTTGAGTCTTATAATATTTCTCTCAAAATCTAACATCATAAATATATATCCTCCATGTTTGTAATTATAAGTAAATGCCTAGTTTACTGCAAAAATAACACCAATGTATACCCACATATAGTTGTGTTTTTTTGAGTAATTGTAATACGTAAAGTCATATTACATTATTATTTGTATACACTATTTTGACACACATACATAGTTTATAATTTTAGAATACACACACACACACACACACCCTATTTCGAATACCCTTTATCTAAAATTCTCACTATTTTATAACACACATGAACCTAGTTTTGAATACAATTTTACTTGCATTTTGCATACTAAAACATACTTTCATTCCTATATTTCCATGGTTCTTAACATATAATACACAATCCAAAGATTCAATGTACTATCTTTATAAATAGTCTTTTGTAGACATTGTTATCATTTCTGAATTAAATGACCTAAGTTCATAGTCACCGAATATACCAAATCCTCAAACCAAAAGTAAAGAGCCTTTCCATTTTAAATCAACATAGACTTCATATAAGTATATTTGGGTACTAGACCTCAAATTTTCATAAGTATATAGACATATAGGGATTCTTAAATATATGCAATCCATAAGTCTATCAAACATTTGCCTACATTTTTGTATTTTTAACATAGAAAGATAAATAATCCAAACCCTAGAAAATGAACCAACTATTGTTTACTTTCTTAATGATTTTATAAAGTATAGGGTTAGTGTTATGGATGGCCAAGCCATCCATAGGGATAACCCTATAATTTTTCATTTGATATTCTATCATTCAAACCCTAAGCAAACAAATTCATTCACACAGAAATATCTTAAATTGATACAAATAAAAATACATCAGCAACCTTTTTCAGTGCTACCAAATTGAAACTAGAAAATCCTTTTCTTCTTGCTTGGTTCATTTCCTCTTCTCCTCAGTTGTGTATCCTCTTCTCAATGGCTTGCTACTTATTAAAGTTTCCATGTCAATCTCCAAATCAACTAAAATCTACATGTATATGCTAGCTCTCAGTTAGTTGTTCATGCTTAATCCAATATTTTCCATTTAACTCACTTAAATTCTAGTTAATGATAAAACAATCCTAATTATTAAATCGAGCCTTCTCATAATTTCTTGATCATTATTTTTTATCCAAATCTAAATTTGCATGCCATATACATTTTCAAACCTGAGTATAACATTAAGCAAGTCCAATTTTGTCATGATAACTCACTCTTACAAAACTCTACGTAGTCTATGCATATAATTCAAAACTAGAATTTAGATTATAGAATAGATTATATTCAAACTCCCATCATATAAAATAAGATAATTATCCTTTGATAATAAACCAAATAAGTATTAATTTTAATTAACTCCCATTAATTATTTGCATTCCTTACTATTGTATATAGACCATATATGTCTTCACAATAGCTTATCAAACATTGATATTCCTGAATATCAATCTTTGCAAACTCAACATTATAAAACATTATTTAAGACATTATCTAGTCTATATAAAATGGCAATAAGTAGTTAATCATAAGATTTACCTTTCATTATTCGTACACAAACCTAAATAGAATAATCTTATATAAACATATTATAATTAAAGCACTATGCTTATGTATAAATACAATATACAAACTCTTAAAAGATTTATCTCATACAAATATGTTAATGTTCAAAACACACAAGTTAAAATATCTACTATAATTTACTTACAAAATGTACTAAATACTATCAAACCAAAAAAATTGCATATTTACATTTTAGAGCCTAATGTGGTGTGTGCATGGGTCTTAGCAATTTCCTTTGTCATCCTTCACTATCTCCATCTATTCCACCCTCTAAGATGATGCTCTCCCTCCATCACATTCTAAGGGATGAACTCTCCTGCATCACACTCATGACAAGAAGGTAGTTAGTCAATTTCATCATGATACAATCATAAAACAATACTATAACAAGAAGTAACATAATCATTATATACATAATTCATAATTAACAACCTCATAATAATGAACTCATGAAATTTAAGTAACACACATCTACCCCATAACAGTATATGACTTAAGATTTTGATAAAAAGTAACAAAAGAAATTAATTTTTAATATTAATCCATGGATAAATATGTAAATCAATTTAGGTGTGAGAATTGGGATGTAACATCCTCTTCCCATAAAATTGGTCATCATCTTGATAACACTTATTCAAATAATAATTTTGAATAACAATTAGAGTTTAAAAAAATAAAAAACATAGTATCAAGCATCAATCAAGTAAATAAATGTGGAACTAATTTGTAAAAATCTTCATAGTCCTCCCAAGTAGCACTATCCTTAGAGTATTAGTCCCAAAAGACATTACACTATGACATTTATCTATTTCACAAACAAATTTTGTGAGTGTTAATTAATATGATTGGTTCTACTGTGACCACCTTGGGATCCAAAACCTATAAAACATTCCAATCCAGCACATGTTAAGGATTAGCTATATACTTCTTAAGACAAGATATATGGAAGACATTATGTAATAAAGCTAGGGTTGGTGGCAATGTAAGCCTACATGCTACAAGATTTACACTTCTAAAATGTCAAAGGGTACTACATATCTTGGTGAAATTTTTTTGACTTACCAAATTTAATTGAGATCTTTTGTGACTTAACTCACAAACATACTTTATCACCTACTACAAACTACTTGACTATTCTCTTCAGATCATCATAACTCTTCTACCTATCATTGGCATCAACTAATATTTTCATGATTGTTTTAAACTGCTCTTCCATTTATGAAAGAATTTTAGGTTCAAAGTCTACCCTGTCTTCCAACCTATCCTAAGTGATTACCATCCTGCACCTTCTCCCATAAAGTGATTCAAATGGTGTCATCTTCAAAGCAGATTGGTATGAGTTTTTATATGTAAAAACAATTAATGGAAGGTTTTCTTCTCATTTGTATTACTGATCCATGTAATACATTCAAAAAATATCCTCTAAAACTTGATTAAATCACTCAATTTGACCATCAATTTTTGGGTGATATGTAGTACTATAGTTTAGTTGTGTACCCAAAGCTAAGTTTAGATTTAACCAAAATCTATAAGTCATTTTTAGATCATGATTTGATAATATCATCTATACAAAACCATGCAATTGATACACTTCCTTTACAAACCTCCTCATAAGAGTTGGTGCATCATCTGTCAAATCTCTTAGGATAAAATGTGTTATCTTGGTTAGTTTATTGACTACAACCAAGATCATGTCATGCCTATTAATGATAATGTTAATCCTTGGAAAAAATCCATACTGATCACCTTCTATTTCCACTTTAGTATGTCATGTGAATATAACAATCCAACCAGATGCATGTGTTCAACTTTTACTCGCTGATATTCTAGATAATGAGACACAAAGTTCAATGCATCTTTCTTGATTCCCTTCCAGAAATATAGTGGTCTAAGTTCTTCCATAATCTTTATTACTTTTATATGTCCTGAATATAGGGCATTATGTAGTTCCTTTAGCAATGTGGTCCTCAAATTCTCCTGATCTATCACATACATCCTTACATCATAATGCATAAGACCATCACTCTCAAAACTATATTCTTTATACCAATAATTTTGAGTATTCTCTACCAAAGCTTTCCTGACTTGGTCATATAACTCATCCCATGGACAGAAATGAATTACATAATCCATAAAAATACTCTTGATATTAGCCATAACTACTATGTACCTTATACAACTCAATGTGCCAGTAACTTTGTTATCTTTTCCTTTGATTTAATTAATATCAAAGTCATAGTCAAACAAAAAATTTAACCAGCGCCTCTAATGATCATTCATATTTGGTTAAGTGAATTTATATTTAAGCCACAAGTTATCAGTCTTGAGATCAAATGGATTCTAAATAAATAATGTCTCAAAAATTGCAATGCATAGACAATTGATACAAGTTCAAGATCATGAGGGGTATAATTCACCTCATAAGGCTTCAACTTCCTTGATTCATAAGCTACTATTGCACCATCCTACATAAAGACTCCTCTTAGTCAGTCCTTAGATCCATTTGTGATAACTAAAAGCTGACCATTGGGATCAATAACTCTTAACACTAGTGTTGAAGTAAGCCTTATTTTCAATTTTTGAAATGGTACTTCACACTTATCTAACCAGATAAAACCCTGACTCTTATGCTACATAGAATTCATCAGATTAGTTATCTTAGAAAAATTTAAAATGAATTTCCAATAATATCCCACTAATCCCATAAAACTCATTACCTCATGCACATTCTTTGGTGTCATACACTCCATAATGTATCTTATCTTAGTTGGATCAATAAAAAATTTATCTAGTGAGATAATATGTCCTGGATATTGCACTTTTCTTTGGAAAAATGCGTACTTGGAAAACTTATCATATAGCCTATGGTTTCATAGACATTGTAAAAATATTTTTAGATGCTGAAGATGCTCTTCTTCATCCCTTGAGTATATAAGGACGTCGTCTAAAAAGACCAAAATAAAATGATCTAAGTAATCTCTGAACACATTGTTCATGAGATTCATGAATGTTGTTGGTGAATTCATCAATCCAAATGGTAACATGGTGAAATCATAATTCCCATAGTAAGTTGTAAACACCATCTTTATAATATCTTCATCTTGTATCCTTAACTAATGATATCCAACTCTAATATTAAACTTAGAAAATATCATTGATCCATGTATCTGATTGAAAATATCATCTATTCAAGGTAGAGGGTACCTATTATTGATGGTTTATTTATTCAACATTATTTAATAATTGTAAAGTCAAAGAGTGCCATCCTTCTTCTTAACAAAAATAACTAGTGCACACCATGGTGACACATTTGGTTTGATCAAACCTATGGATAATAGCTCCTAAATTTATTCCTTTAATTCTACTAACTCAGTGGTCATTCTATATGAAGCCTTAGATTGAGGTTCCAATCTTGGTTTGATATCAACTGAGAAATCAAATTCCCACTTAGGAGGTAATCTTAGAAATTATTATGAAAAGACTTCATGAAAATTCCTAAGGATAATCTTCAATTGATGGTTCCTTAATTTCCTCCATTTCATTTATATTAATGATAAATGTTTGACACCCTTTACCTTGGGCCTTCTTAGGTTGCATTACAAAAATATGCCTAAGCCTTAAATCCCTTTTCTCACCTTGAATTGGTATCTAATTTTTAAAATCATAAAGACACTCAACCTATTAAGCATGGAATATACTAAGAGGGGGGGTAAATCAGTATATTATATATCTTATAAATCTTTCCTTTAACCAAGTTCCACTTAATCAAACATTCAATATATGCAATAAAACTCAAAAAATAAACATAACACAAGATAAAGAGAGACACCAGATATAATGTGGAAACCCAATGTCAGAAAAAGCACAGAGAATCAATCTCAAATATACTCATGAGAACAACCCCACAAGAGCACCATACCCCTTTTCCAAGTACAAACCTCAGCTACAATTCGTGAACACTAACCCATAGGAGCTTCAAACCCCTTTGCTGAGCACCAACCCAGTACCTATTCATGAGCACCAACCCATAGGAGCACCAACCCCTTTGCCGAGCACCAACCCAACAACAATTCGTGAGCACCAACCCACAGGAGCACCAACCCCTTTGGCAAGCACCAACTCAGCAACAATTCATGAGCACCAACCCACAGGAGCACCAACCCCTTTGTGTATACCACACACCTATCTCTCAATGTTGCTATCTCAACAAATGATAGATCAATACAACATCTGCTTCCTCTCTCTCACCTTTGCTCTTCTAAGCTAGATATAAAAAATACAAATCATATTCATCTCTCACAATTTCTCTTCTAAGCTAGATATCACAATATCAAATCAACCTCTCACATCCACATTACAAATGGCTTCTCAAGCCTTTATTTATAGCTTTCCAAATGACCTTTGGCCTTCCCCCTTTGTGACCCTTAAATGCTCATGGAAAATGGCACCAAACTTGGATGACCCTTCATATTCAAGCCTTTGAAAAGTCATGTGGTGACCCTTCATGATCAAAAACATCCTCCCCACTTTTGTCCTTATCTTTGGTGACTTTTCGTATTCCTTAAAGTTTCCCTTCATGAGAAATTTGCCCTTACTCTTTTGTCTTCACTTGGTGACTCTTAGTATTCCCCAAGATGACTCTTCATGGGAAAATGCATCCCATCCTTCTTTTGTCTTTACCCTATGGCTCTTTGACTTCTCCATGGGCCCTTCTTTTGTCTCATATGAAACCAAAAATATATTCGTTAATATTAAATAAATATTAACTCATATTAGCCAAGATATATTTATTACAAACAAAATTAAATGCAATGGGGTCTTTATCACCAATAATGTTAAACCTTTGACATGAATGCCAATATTTCCAACAATCTCCCCCTTTGTCATTGATGGCAACCTCAATCCTGAAATTGCCACATTTTGTCACGTACACATACTGTCATCTAAAAACATATAGTAACTCCCCCTTACTATAGCAACCTATACCTGTTCCCTATACCTATTTCCTGCACCTATACCTATACCTGTACATATTATTCTCCCCCTTTGACATCAATGGCAAAGGGCATACCTGGAGCTAACACTTAGCTCCCCCTCACTTGTTACTGAACATCAATGGCAGGAAGTAATATAAATTACTCCCAACTCCTCTCGCTGATCTTTGAATGTATCCTTTGATCGTGCCTTTGAGAAGATATCTGACAAAACATATACATTGTTCCCTATCCTTTGAGCATCTATAATCAACTCATTTGAATCTTTTATTCTAATCTCATAACCTTCAGCATGAAACCTTAATGTGTATCCTTGATCACAAATTTGACTAACACTCAATAGATTATGCTTAAGACCTTTTACATAAAAAAACATTCTTAGTCTTAGTTCTACCATAATCCAAACTCAAAGTACCTTTTTTGACTATCTTGGTAATGGTTTTATCTCTGAATCCCATTGTACCACCATTTATCTTCTTTAGAGAAATGAACTTACTTTTATCACCTTTCATATGCCTCGAACATCCACTATCAATTAACCATGGTTTATCTTTACCTCCCACATGCAAAGCTGTCTACACCATCATAGAATCTTCATGTTGTTTCTTCTGCCATGTATATGTCTGAACCTTCTTTCTGATGAATGGATCTTTGACACTCTGATTCTTCTTCTTGATGAATGGATCTTTGAAACTCTGATCTTTCTTGACTGACTCGAACACACTTTTGCAATACCAAGCTATGTGTCTGAAGTTGTTGCACTTGTAGCATACTATGGTCTCTTCATCAAAGCTTGATAGAGGAACAAAAGAGTTATGTCTTCTGCTTGACTCTACTTAACTTTCCTTCTCCTTATTTCTGAAATTGTTAGCTCTTTTTCTACATTCTAATTTCTTGTGACCATATCTATTACAATAAAAACAATGGCCATAAAAATAAGACCTGTCTGTATATCTTTGACCTGATTTCCTTTTGTAGCTTTGTTCCTTCCAGCCTTCTCTATTTGGAATGTCCTCTGTATTCTTTACTTCTCCCCTTTTTGTTTCCTCTTGTGTAAGAGCTTCAACATAGTTCTTTTTCTTTTCAAAAATGATCCCTGTCTTATCTGAATATGCTTTTTGACTTTCCAATATCTTATTTAGCATGTTAGTGCTATCTTCAAGTTTTGAATCACTGACTACTTTATCACTGATTGCTTTCTTAATATCTTCTTTTAAAGAGGCAATTTCAATAACATACCTTTCACAATTTTTTCTTGCTATTTCCAATTGTGCTGTGAGATCTTCTTCATTCTTCTTGGCTTCTTCAAAGTGTGCTTGTAGATCTTCAATCATTTCTTTTGACTCTTGTTCATTTTTCTTGATCTGGTGCTTTAATCTTTGATTCTTCTTCTGAGCAACTTCTAACTCTTCTAGGGCACAATTTAGTTCTCCTTCCATATCTACTTCAGCTTCTTCCTCTTCTTCTTCTTTCTCATCTTCATGTATAGCCATGAATAGAATCTCTTTTTCTTCTGAATCGCTGACTCCACTATCTTTTCTTGAACTAAGATCCTTAGAATATAGGCTCTTTTTCTTGAAAACCTTCTTAGATTTGCCTTTGCAATTCTTCTTGTATGTAGGATTTTCTTCTTCATCATCTTTAACTTTTTCTGGACATCTAGCTGAAAAATGTCCAATCTTTCCACAATTAAAACATTTAAAAGGTAATTTTCCTTGATATTTACCTGTTCCTCTTTTCGGCCTATGAATGAAAAGTGCTTTGTTGTCATCTTCATCATCACTGGAACTATCATTTGATTCTTGAATCTTAGATTTCTCCTTCTTTGATGTCTTGAAAGCTACTTTCCTCTTTGAGGGTTTATCTTGTTCTGTCCGCATCTCATATGCCATGAGAATACCATGAAGCTCATCCATCTTTAGCTTGGCTAAATTCTTCATCTCCTCAATTGCCAAAACTTTTGCATCATATCTCATTGGTAGAGATCTCAAAACCTTTTGCACCATCGTTGACTCTTCCAATGTTTCTCCAAGACCTTGAATTTGATTTACTATCTGATCAACTTGCAAGAGATAACTTGCTATATCTTCTTCTTCTTCCATCTTCAAACTTTCAAACTGCCTTCTAAAAGTCTACAACTAGGCTTGCTGAACCTTTCCATCACCTTTGTAGATATTATCAAGTTTTAACCAAGTTTCATGAGCAGATTTACATTGCATAACTTTAACAAATTTAGATTCACATAACCCACATAAAATATCATTTAAAGATTTAGCATTACATTCACTTTCCTTCTTTTTTGCTGGAGTAATTGTAGATGTATGTGGCTCTTCATATTCCTCCACCACTGATTTCCATATGTTGAATCCAAGGGCCATCAAATAAACCTTCATTCTTAAGCTCCATAAAGCATAATTCATCCCAACAAACAAAGGTGCCTTATTTGTAGAAGATCCTTCCTGTGACCCAGCCATCGTGCTTTCTCGATCTACCTTCAAGCTGTAAAACTTTTCAAAAAAGGAACCTGCTTTGATACCAATTGTTAAGCACAAAATATACTAAGAGGGGGGGTGAATCAGTATATTATATATCTTATAAATCTTTCCTTTAACCAAATTCCACTTAATCAAACATTCAAGATATGCAATAAAACTCAAACAATAAACATCACACAAAACAGAGAGAGACCCTAGATATAATGTGGAAACCCAATGTGGGAAAAATTACAGAGAATCAATCTCAAATATATTCATGAGAAAAACCCCACAGGAGCACCATACCCCTTTGCCAAGTATAAACCTCAGCTACAATTCGTGAGCACCAACCCACATGAGCTTTAAACCCCTTTACTGAGCACCAACCCACAAGAGCACCAACCCCTTTGTTGAGCACCAACCTAGCAAAAATTTGTGAGCACCAACCCATAAGAGCACCAACCCCTTTGCCAAGCACCAACTCAACAACAATTTGTGAGCACCAACCCCTTTGTGTATACCACACACCTATCTCTCAATGTTGCTATCTCAACAAATGATAGATCAATACAACATATCCTTCCTCTCTCTCACCTTTGCTAATCTAAGCTAGATATAAAAAATACAAATCATATTCATCTCTCACAATTGCTCTTTTAAGCTAGATATCACAATATCAAATCAACCTCTCACATCCACATTACAAATGGCTTCTCAAGCCTTTATTTATAGCTTTCCAAATGAAATTTGGCCTTCCCCCTTTGTGACCCTTCAATCCTCATGGAAAATGGCACCAAACCTAGATGACCCTTCATATTCAAGCCTTTGAAAAGTCATGTGGTGACCCTTCATGATCAAAAACATCCTCCCCACTTTTGTCCTTATCTTTGGTGACTTTTCGTATTCCTTAAAGTGTCCCTTCATGAGAAATTTGCCCTTACTCTTTTGTCTTCACTTGGTGACTCTTGGTATCCACCAAGATGACTCTTCATGGGAAAATGCATCCCATCCTTCTTTTGTCTTTACCCCATGGCTCTTCGACTTCTCCATGGGCCCATCTTTTGTCTCATATGCAACCAAAAATATATTCGTTAATATTAAATAAATATTAACTCATATTAGCCAAGATATATTTATTACAAATAACATTAAATGCAATGGGGCCTTTATCACCAATAATGTTAAACCTTTGACATAAATGACAATATTTCCAACACAACCCTTTTCACATAACAGTCAAACTTAGATTTATGCTTCACAAGCCAATTGACACTAATATCACATCATATGATCCTAGAGGTGATACATAAAGATCCAAAACCATGGTGAATTTTAGAAACCTAATCTCTACTTATACCAAACACTTGGTCACCTAGACTTTAGAGTCATTCCCACATTATACCAAACATGCATTTTCCATTACACCAGCTTTTCTAGACAATTTATTGTGAATTTCAGGAGCTATAAAACATTTTGTAGCCCTTGTATCTATCAAAATGGAAATTGGATGTTCAAATAAAATACCTAAAAATTATATGGGTGAAGTTTAGAATTTGACTTGCTAATTATCAACCATCTCATTCATACATTGTTAACAAGTACCTTGCTAAGGGGAAACACCTTTGTTACTTAACTTATCCTAGGTACATTCATCCATAAAATAGTCACCTCCATAGATGAAGCAACCTCTTGGTGGTCCCTTCTTATAAGACTATTGGTTTCCCTTGAAACTACCCTTAGAACCATTACTTGATTTTTTTCTACTGATACCACTGTTAAATCTATTATTATGATTCTTGAAACAATTATTGGAGTCTCCATGCCTTTGCTTCCAGTTATTCTTATTGAAAGTTGGATTTAAACTTCCAAACTTTTTATTAAACTTGTCTCTTATTTAAACAAGAGATTTCAACTTTTGCAACTTCTTGACTACTTTATCAAAGACTTGGTCCATCGTAGATAGTCTATGAACACCCACCTCTCTACCAATCTATGGTTTTAATCCCATGATAAACTTATTAATCTTGAACCTCTCATTAGCTTGATATTTAGGTACATATTTGAAAAGTTTGGTGAACTATTTATAGTACTCATTCACTGGTAAGTCTTCTTGCTTCAAATTTTGAAAATCTATAAGATTTTAATCAATATAAAGTTTTGGAAGCCACCATGATCTAAATAGTGTCAAAAATGAATCTCAGGTAGTGGTGGTCAAATTTAGGTTCATTTCCAACTTCTTGTTGGCCCACCACATAGTTTCTTTTCCAGTGAACTAATAAGCTCCCCAAATAGCCTTGGTGACCTCAAAGTAGTTTCAAATCTCAAAATAATTCTCCATTTTAGTCAACCATACTTCATATTTATATCCCATAATGGTTTTATTAAAATTAACTGGATTCACCTTTTTCATATACCTAACCAACTCTATGGCTACATGCACTCTAGCATCTTAAGGCACTTGTTCATGTCTCTGCTCTTGAGGAATTTCTTGCTCAGTAGGATGCTCTTCAGGCTCATCCTTTTGGGACTCTTCCTCATATCCATGAATTTTCTATTTTAGGGCTACAACTCTATCCTTAGTCTCATTCATGGTTGCAATAATCTTATCTAACTTTATTTCTTGTTAAATAAAAAATTAGTTAAGATCAAATGAAGGGTTATTGTCATTGAAATTTGAAGGAAACTCACATGATGCTCTTGATCATACCATTATTCTTTATGGTAACATAAGAATACAAAATTTTATCAGACTCATTAATTCCTAGAATTTGAGCCTTATCTTTGATACCACAATGTAACATTACCACAAGGATTTACTAGAATAATGTTATATATATATATATATATATATATATATATATTAAATTACTTACTCAACAATTATCCTTTTATTAAATTACACCATGAGAATATAATTAGTGATCATTAACATACTAAACTAAGCAAAATTAATATAAGTAAACATGTAACAATAATATTTAATTATCACTAGTAATAAATCATAATTGCACAAGGAAATAAATCATAATATATATTCCAACCATGGCTAGTATAATAGTATAGTCACCACTATAAATTTATGATAGATACCATGTTTAATACTATGACAATGTCTATCTAAAATTACTTTGACCAAAGTTTTTAAATAACTATTGATATCTAGGATCAATCAATTTCATACACACCACTTGATCATATTACCTTCATCTTGTATTGGTGATGCTAACTAAGCCAATGAAGTCTTGTTTAGCATGGTCATTGATGTCAAAGACAGCATCTGGTACTAATTCATTAATGACAAATTAAACATATGGATAGATTGAAGAGATATGTCACTTATGTAGGTTTGTAAGGATAGATAAGAGGTTGTGAGGCATCCATATATATCTTGACAAAGCTCTGGTTTGTTTTGTGATCATTTGGAAAGAACATGCATACTCTAGCTTAAGAGAAGCTATATAGTCACTGCACAACATGAAAATATGTATATACTAGTAAATTTATGCATTTAATTTAGGTAAAAATAAATTAAATAATGGTCAAAGGTTTACATGGAGATGTTTTATATAGTGCCAAGAAGCTACCCTAAAAATTTTGAGTGGGAAACCCTAGAAACTTAGACTGACCCTAGACATGATTTTAACACGAAACGACCTTCTAGTGATTTAGATGACAATTTTTAAGGGAAAAAACCCTAACTAGGCAGGGCAAAAGAGAATTCAGATAGGAAAACTTTGCAAGAAACAAAAGCAACTCAAAAGCTTGAAACTAAAGGAATTTATGGTGGAAATCAAGTAGAGACTCATTGTGTATTTTTGTAAGAGGCCATCATAAAAGAGTTTATAATCCACAATTTAAGAAATAGAGAATGATATTTGTTAGAGAGATAAATTAGGATGTATAATAAATCATTCATACATGTTATGCTAGTTTTAAAACCATTGTCCATTTTTTACTATGATATTACTAATTTATGTCATGTATAATGGTTTTTTTGGAATATTTTTGGTACCTTTCTAAGGGAATTTATTTATGAAAGCATTTAATGAGGAAAATTAAGTGTTATAGGTTGCATTATTTTCTAGCTCAACTTATAAAGCTTCAAAGTTTCTCTAGTAGATTATGATGGGCCAGAGACCATAAAGTTTAATCATGATGAAGTATAAGGTAATCAGTATATAATATCAAATGGTGAGTTCTTAATCATACATATTGAGTATGATGTCAACATGTCAAAGGTTGTATGCACTAGGAATAAGTGTCAAGAGCTTGTTAATCTCACAAAAGATCAATGATGAATGGTAGTTCATACTTATGAAGATCAATGGTATGGGAAAAATCAAAGAGTAAACAAATAATGTAGGAATACCAAGTGGTACAAGTGTATAGAATGACAGAAAAGTGTTTAGAAGGCACGTGAGGGTGCCAAGTGTCATAATCATGAGAGTTCTAATCAAAATCTAATAATGAGCATTACAAGATAAAGACTTAGATAAGCTGAAGAGATCAACAAGACATATTTGGTAAATATTATAAGGTTGCATGAGATGAGATCAAAATGTTTGAAGTTTAATAGTTTCTTAGTGACTATTAGAATTCAAATATTCAAATTTACCAGTGAAGACCAATATGTATTGTTTGTGTTATAACTTTTGATATATGTAGAATTCAAACATGGTATAAAAATAAAAGTTATAGAGGAATTCAAGGTGCATCCAAAAATATTTATTTTAAGGTTTTAATGTTTATAAAGTCAAAGTTATTGAGATCTCAATTTGACTAGGGATGTGTTCATGCTCTACAAGTAACTAGATAAGGGTAATTGAGTTGTTCTTGATGGTATTTCGATGTTTTAAGATGAACTAAGTATTGAAATGAGTTTTAGACTTCATGAAAATAATATATGTGGATTATGGAGGTTTTAAAAATATATATTATATATGATCAAAGGCTTAGAAGTTGATTATGTGTTCATTCTTGGTGATCATATGTATAGAATGATGTTTGGGCTAATTTTGTTATAGCAAAATGGTGTTGTGATGGATGTTGTCACTTAAGGTGGACTTATAGATATTATGTCATCGTAATATTTATTGTTAAAGTTTTCTTGTGTTATAATTTTTCTCAGATAAGTGTCGAAGAGGTGAATGGGTATCTGTAGGACCTAAAATGATACTTAGGCCTATTTAAAAGAAGGTACTACTTAATGGTGACCCATGTAGATGCCTTAAGAGTGAAGGCATGTGTTGTGGCCAAAAAGGAACATTGTGAACATGATATTCATGAAGACTCTATACAATGTGAAACTAAATATGATGGTTTTAAGACTTGTGGAATATGTGTTGAGAGACTAGTAGAGACATATGTGAGTATAACATATGTGTTGAGAGTGAAGAAGATAGAGAACAGAGGAAAATCAGAGTGAGGACTATTTATATAACCTTTTGGTCATTTATTTGTTGTGATAATAGAGTTGCTATAGTTTTATGGTTGCAGATGAGTGAATAAGCTTAGCGTGATCCAAAAGGGTGATTTGGATGCATTGCTTGTGTGATCAAGGTATAGAAAGTGTGAAGGGTGAAATATAGGTGTTGTATAATGTATATCCGTCAGATTTTAGTGCAATAAAAGTTTTAGATATGTTTATTTCATAATTGTTGTGTGAATACTCAACATATAGAGCAAGTGGGTGTTTGTTTATACTTAAGGGTGGGTACTCCTTGTAAAGTGGGTGCTTCACTAAAAGGGTCTCTTATTGGTGATCATCTTATAGGACAAATATTCCATGTGTTTAGAGGATTGAGAGTGTATTTTATTCCCCATGAGGTTTTCTCATAGGAATCACATGTTATATGTTTAATATTTTGTATACTTTGGATGTATGAGCTCTCTTATTTAAGTTGATTGATAATGTTGATATATGTTATTTGATTAAGATTTTAAAAGGATCTAAATTGAAGATTAAAATATCTAGAATCATTGATTCACTCCCCTCTTAATGATTGTACCTCCAATAATTGGTATCAAATTTAGGACCGTTATTGCAAATTTAACCACATTAAAGTGATCATAGGTACAATGTAAGAAAAAGAGGTTGATCTTTTTATTCAAGGTGAACTAATATGTTCTTTATCTGATCTCAAGTGCTCAATGGAAGAAACTGAATGTCTAAAAGAAGAGATTGAAAAATTGAAACATATGAAATAAATTAAAAATTTAGACCTAACTTCTTTTATATATCATAAGTTGCTTGTAATTATTGATAGTGTGAAGACACAAACAAGAATAATAGAAGCAACAGTCAAAAATTTATAAGTTTTGGTTGATACAAAGTTGAATGTGACATATAATAACTTTTATGTGTTCCATGAATCCAATAAATAAATGCACTTCATGAATAAATTAGGAGAAATTTTTCTTTGGCATATAATACTTGGACACCTAAAATTTGATAGTTTAGTAAGGATCAATTTCAAAAGACTAGTGAGGCATATGCCTAAGATCACTAAGATTCTTCATACTCTCTACAAGGCATGCCTTCATGGAAAGCAAGTCAAAATAAGATACAAATCCAAGGAGTACTCTAGCACAGTACCATTGGATTTGATCCACATAGACCTTTGTGGACCTATGAGAACTCAAGGCATTCAAGTTAATAGATAATTTATGTTTCTAATTGATGAATTCACTAGAATGACTTGGATATTTTTTCTTAAAGAAAAAGTAGAATCTTTTGGAAAATTTAAAGCATTAGAGATTTTATTAAAAATGGAAAAGGATCAAGAATAAAGTGTGTAATTTTAGACAGAGGAGGTGAATTTTGGTTTTATGAGTTTGATGAATTTTATGAGGAACAAATAATTAGAAGATAATACTCTTTTGCTAGGATACCCCAATAGAATGGGGTAGTTGAGAGGAAAAATAAAACTATCTAAGAGATGCTTAGAACCATGCTTCAAGATTCCAAAATTTTAGAAGGTTTTTGAGAAGAGGATGCCAATATATATATATATATATATATATATATATATATATATATATATATATATATATATATATATATATATATATATATATATATATATATATATATGTATATGTAAATTTAGATAAAATGTGATAAGACTCCATATGATCTTTGGAAAAATAGGGCAACAAATGTTGAACAATTTAGATTTTTTTGGGAGCAAGTGTTTTATCAAGAGAAATGAAGAAAATCTTGGAAAATTTGACTCAAGATCTGATGAGGGCATATTATTGGGGTATTAATCCATAATTTCTACCTATAGATGTTTCATTAAAAGACTCTACATTGTTATTGAAATCTCTAATGTGAGAGTTGAAGAGGTAATTACATAAAGAAGTATAACTTATAGATAATTGACACTATTGAGGATGTTATGTCAATTAATGAAAGCATACCTAATCAATCAAATAATGAAGAGGAAGAATTAAGACATGATAATGAATCCCCTTCTAGGAGAATATAAAAATATCATCTTGTTTTCCAAGTTATTGGAGATGTGAATGAAAGTTTGCAGACGAAGAGAAGAAGGTTGATAAATTAGAATCAACAAGACACAACCTTATTATCCAAGGCTGAACCCAAAAATTTCCTATAAGCCAACAAAGATGAAATTTGGACATGTGTTATAGATGAAGAACTTGGTAAAATAGTGAATAATGAAACATGGGATTTGGTTCCTAGACCAAAAACCAAGATTGTGATAGGCACTAAGTGGGTTTTCAAAAATATGATGAATGAGAAAGGAGAGGTCATAATAAATAAAGATAGAATGGTGTGTACAATATATGCTCAAGTTGAAGGGATAGATTTTGATGAGAATTTTGATCCAACGGAAAGAATGGAAGCAATCAAACTCTTCTTGGCATATGCTAGTTTCAAAACTTTTAAGGGATACCAAATGGATGTGAAATATGTCTTTTTGAATGGCAATTTAAAAGAAGTGTACATTGAGTTACCTAAATGATTCTTCATATCAAATATCAAGACTATGTGTGAAAATTGAAGAAGGCTTTATATGGCCTAAAACAATCTCATAGATCTTGGTATGATAGACTAGATAAGTATCTTCTGAGTCAAGGTTTTAAAATAGGGGTAGTTGATAGAAATTTGTATATCAAGATTGAAGGTAGTCATCGATTACTTGTAGTTTTCTATGTTGATGATATAATATCTAGTTATGATAATGAAAATATGAGTAAAGAATTTGCATATGTCATGAAGATTGAATTTGAGATGTTTATGTTGGGGGAGCTTTCATTCTTTTTGGGATTGTAAATTAACCAACTAGATACAGGGATATTCATATCAAAAACTTAATATATCAATGATATGCTAAGTATATTTGAGATGGAGTGTAAGTCAATGAGTACACTAATGATTATAGGTTTCAAGTTGACTAAGAAAGGTGAATCACCAAAGGTTGATCAAACCTTGTATAGATCTATGATTGGAAGTCTTGTATATTGCACTACCTTAAGACCTAATATCATGCAAGTTATAGGAATTTTTTGTAGGTTTCAAGCTAATCCTAGATAATATCACCTAAAAGTAGTCAAAATAATCTTTAAGTATCTTAAGGGCACCATAGAATTTGGTTTATGGTATCTAAAGAACAAAGAATCCAATCTAAAGACATACACTGATGTAGATTGGGTTGGTTGTGTGGATGATAAAAAGAGTGCCAGTGGTGGTGTTTTCTTCTTTGGTGAATGCTTGATATCTTGGCTAAGTAAAAAGAAAGCCTCAATATCCTTATCCACTATAGAAGCTGAATATATAGTTGTTGCCTCATGTTGCACTCAAACCATATGAATGAAGCAAACCTTGGAAGACTATAAGGTAATGCAAAAAGAACCTTGTCTCATCTTTTGTAACAATACTAGTTCAATTAATATCTCAAAGAATTAGATAATTCGCGCAAAAGCTAAACACATTCCTATTAGATATCATTTCTTGAGAGAACATGTGAGTAATCAATGTGTTAAGTTGGAATATTTACCTACAAAAAAATAACTTGTAGACATTATGACAAAAGCAACATTTGATTATCTATGACAAAGATTGGGAGTCATATCCTTGTCTAAAAATAAATATAAGGTTTGGCTAAGAGGGAGACAACTCAGTTATCTTGAGTGTCTTAAAGAGCTATGCATGATGTAAGGGGGAGTGTATGTGAGATGTTCTAACCTTGGTAAAAGTATGGAAGAAATCTACTGCAATTGTGAATTCAAACAAGTTTGAAATGATGAATTGATCAAACCAAGTCATGTGTTTTGACAAGTTATTAGATATTCATTCATGAGCAAAGGGATTTGTTGTGTTTTGAAGGTAGACAAGTTCAAGGATCAAAAGTCCAAGTTTAGATTGGTGTATATCAAAGGGGGAGTCCCTTTCAATGTTCTCAAGGTGATGTCAAGCATATTTTGATGTTCTAGAGTGTTTTGTCTTCATAAGAGTAGAGTATGATCAAAGAAGAGTGTAATCATAGATCATGTTTAAGAAGTTCAAGGTAAAAAGTGGTATGCATAGTGTAAGGGGGAGTTTATATCATCTCTCAGAGATGGTCCTTTCCTATTGTTGGTCTTGAAATCTTTTTTAGGTCCTCAAGATCAGAAGATGGGCCCTTTGTCATTAATGTCAAAGGGGGAAAAATCTCAAAATGAAGTTTGATGAGGATGCTCAAATATTAATAAGACATTTTGAGGGTGTTTTTACATCAATGACAAAGGGGGGATTATTGAGCATGGTCATTGATGTCTTATATTGACATTGATGAAAAAAAGAGCATGTAGTAACAATGTATTAATGACAAAGTAATTAGATGGATAGATTGGAGATATATGTCACTTATGCAAGTTTTTAATGACAAAAAAGAGGTTGTGAGGCATCCATATATATCTTGACAAAGATCTGGTTTGTTTTGTGAGTATTTGGAAAGAAAAACATGCATATTCTAGCTTAAGACAAGTCAAAGCATCACTACATGCCATATAGATATGTATAAACTAGTAAGTTTGTGCATCTAATTAAGGTAAAAATAAAGTAAATAATGGTAAAATGTTTACATGGAGATGTTGTCTATAGTTCCAATAAGCTACCATGAAAATTTGGAGTCTTGATGTGATTTCTAGCTCAAGCTATAAATCTTCAAAGTTGCTCTAGTAGACTGTGATGGGCCAAAGACCATCAATTTTAATCACATTGAAGTCTGATGTCATTGGTTTTATAATATCCAATAGTGAGTGCTTAATCATACATATTGAGATCAATGGTGCGTATGAAGCCAACATGTCAAAGGTTGCACATTCTAGTAATAAGTGCCATAAACTTGCTAATCTGATAGAAGATCAATGGTGAATTGTGGTTCATACTTATGAAGATAAATAATACAAGACAATTCAAAGAGTCAATAAAGCATGTGGGTTTACGAAGTGGCACAAGCACATGGACTGATATAAAAGTGTTCAAAAGGCATGTGAGGGTGCCAAGTATCATAATCATGGGAGTTCTGATCAAAATCTAATGGTGAGCATTAAAATATAAAGACATGACTGATCTAAGAAGATATATGGTGCATATTTGGTAAATATTATAAAGGTGCATGAGATGAGGTCAACATGTTCCAAGTTTAATAGTTGCTTACTGACCTTCGCAATTCAAATATTTGAATTTGTGAGGGAAGACCAGTCTGTAGTTTTTATGTCATAACTTTTGATATATATATAATTTGACCATGGTGTAAAAATCAAAGTTGTACAAGACTTCAAGGTGCATCCTAAAATAGTTATTAAAGGTCTGAATGTTTGTATAGTCAAATTTATTGAGCTCTAAAGTTTAATGTGTATGTGTTCATGCTTAGCAAGTAACTCAAGAAGGGTAATTGGGTTGTTCTTGATGGTTTTTTGATGTTTTGAGATGAAATAAGTGTTAGAACATGTTGTAAGAAACATGAGGATCATCTATGTGGATTATGGAGGTCTGACTAATCTAGATTATACATGATCAAAGGCTTATAAGTTGACTGTGTGTTCATTCTTGTTGATCATATGTATAGACTGATGCTTGGGCTAATTATGCTATAGCAAAAAGGTATTGTGATGGATGTTGTCACTGAAGGTGGACCTATAGATCATGTAACATGTGTATATGTATTATTAAAGTGTTATTATTTTATAAGTTTACTCAGATAAGTGTCAAAGAGGTGAATGGGTCTCTATAGGACCTAAAAAGACACTTAGGCCTATTTCAAAGATGGTATTGCTTAATGGTGGCCCATATAGATGCATTAAGAGTGAAGGCATGTGTTTTTGCTAACAAGAATGGTTGTAAACATGATATTCATGAATACTATAAAAGGTGAAACTAAATATGATGGTTTTGAGACTTGTGGAATATGTGTTGAGAGACTAGTAGAGACATATGTGATCAAATCATATGTTGAGAGTGTAGAAGATAGAGTGAGGATTGTGTGTAAGACATTTTGGTAATGTATCTATTGTAACAATAGAGTTGTTATAGGTTTATGGCTGAGGATGAGTAGATAATTTTACAGTGATCTAAAAGGGTGATTTGGATAAATTTGCCTGTGTGATCAATGTTAAGAAATCTTGAAGGGTGAAAGAGAGGTGTTACACATTATGTCTCCATCAAATTGAAGTGAAATCAAATTTTTAGATCTATTAATTTCATAAGTGTTGTGTGGGTGCTCAAAATCTAGAGCAAGTGGGTGTTTGTTCAAACTTAGGGGTGGATGCTCCTTGTGAAGTGGGTGCTTCACTAAAAGAGTCTCTTGTTTGTGATCAAATTATAGTATAAATAGTCCATGTGTTTATATAATTGAGAGTGGGTTTTATTTTCCATGAGCTTTTCCCCCATGAATCATGTGTTATGTGTTTGATCTTGTATATGCTTTGAATGTATGAGATCTCTTGTTTATGTTGCTTGATTAAGTTGATATATGTTATTTGATTAAGAATTTCAAAGGATCTAAATTGAAGATTGAAATATTTGGCATCATTGATTCACTCCCCCACCTCTTAGTGATTATACCTCCAACAAGTCTATCTCACTTCTTAGTTAGAATCATCAATGATAAATCTATTTAATATTTAATAATAACAAATAAGTTCATACAATTATTTCTATGAGCAAGTACAATCCATATACTAGTTACATAAATAATTACGTTACATACATTTTGTCCATCAAACATATGAATGAACCTTTTTATAATATATGTCTCATATAAACTATTACTACAAGCAAGTTTATATACCATATAGGTATAGTACAAGTCATTTCAAAAATCTATTTTTTTAAAATAAATGCTATGCACAAAATTTATCAATTTCATAGCTTAAAGTTTGAACCATTAAATATAACAAAAATTACGTAATGATTTTCTAAAATTTATTTAAAAACACTCAATTTATTCACCCCAAAAATTAGGCTCTGTGTATATAATTACAGTTCCCAATCCATTGGGATTTTGTGACTCATATGATTAGTCACATACTATAAGTATATTTATGCCACATAATATATATATATATATATATATATATATATATATATATATATATATGCTATAAACATGTAGAAATACCTAAATTGTCCTATACGTATATCTCATATATTTAGAAATGTTTCTATTAGCTATATCCCATAATATAGATCATTTAAACATACCTACTATTTTGATATACATAGTTTATATCAATTTACATAATTCATTTCTAGCACAAATACAAAACTAAAATGTAATTTCATAAATCTTTACACTCTTGTAAAATATACAACTGTATAAGTATCAAGTCTAATGTTTATTGACAATCATCCTTTATATATGCTAATGCTCTATTATTTTTACAAACATGCACAGTTCACTTAAAAATACCTATATCTACACAATTTTCTTTGTAAATCAAACCTACTCAATACATAACAATATTAGTTATATTAAAAATGCCAAAATGTGACTTTATTATTTGGCTAAATATCATTATAATGCTTTTCTATATCAAGAATTCCATTTTATATATTAATCCCAAAATTACTACAGTCAAATATTTAGATAAATGAAAGTCCCCTAAATATGCCATTGTAATATATCTTACTCAATCGACTTATAACATAGACCTAAGTATTATAATATTTATCTCAAAATTTAAGATCATTAATATATATCCTCCATGTTTGTAATGCTAAGTAAATATCTAGTTTACTACAATAATAACACCAATGTATACCTACACATTATTACATTTTTGTGAGTAATTATAATACTCACAATCGTATTACATTATTATTTTTATACACTATTTCAAAACACATACACAATCCATAATTTAAGAATATGAATATATATATATATATATATATATATATATATATATATATATATATATATATATATATATATATATATATATATATATATATATATATATATATATATCAAATACCATTTTTATAAAATTCTCATTGTTTTATAGGACACATGAATCCAGTTCTAAATACAATTTTCCTTGTGTTTTGCATACTAAAACATACTTTCATTCATATATGTCCACGGTTCTCAACATATAATACACAGTTCAAAGATTCACTATATTATTTTTATAAATAGTCTTTTGTAGACATTTCTATCATTTCTAGTTTAGATGACCTAAGTTCACATTCACTAAATATACCAAATAATCAAACCAAAATCAAACATAAATTATAATTCAAGCCTTTCCATTTTAAATCTACATATACTTCATACAAGTCTAATTGGGTACTAGACCTTCAATTTTTTTAAGTATATAGACATATAGGGATTCTTAAATGTACGCATTCCATAAGTTTATCAACCATCTACCTAGGTTTTTGTATTTTCAACATATCAAGATAAAAACTCCAAACCCTAGTGAATGAACACAATTCTTGTTTATTCTTAATGATTTTATAGAGTATAGAGTCAGTGTTGTGGATGGTTGAGCCTTCCATAGGGCTAACCCTATAAATTTTAATTTTAATTGCTATCATTCAAACCATAAGCAAACAAATTCATTCACACAAAAATATCCTAAATTGATACAAATAAAAATATAAAAAAATACTTTATTATTCTAGTATATCCCTATGGGGATGTTACAGTAAAACCTTTAATCTTTTAATTATCTTAGGTACACTCATGAGGATAATGGTCACCTCCACAAATGAATAAACCTCTAGGTGGTCCTTTCTTATTAGACTGTTGGTTTCCCTTGAAATTGTCTTTGAAGCCATTGCACAGTTTCTTATTGGTTGAACCATTGTTAAATCTAGAATTCTAATTTTTGAACTAACTCCTAGAGTCTCCACTCCTCTACTTCTAGTTATTATTTTTTAAATTTGGTTTATAACTTATAAAATTTTTATTAAACTTGTTCATGTCTTGATCAAGAGAATTTATCTTTTGTTCTTGATTAACTACCTTATTAAAGACTTGGTTCATGGTATATGGCCTATGGACATCCACCTCTCCACCAAACTGGGGTTTCAATCTGATGATGAACTTCTTAATTCTAAATATCTCACCTACTTGGTGCTAAGTTACATACTTCATAAGTTTCATGAATTATTAGTACTCATTTATCGATAGGTCTCCTTGCTTTAGATTCTAGAAATCTATAAGCTTTTGGTTAGACTATATCTATGGAATCCATCAAGATCTGAACAATGTCAAAAACTTCTCCCATGTAGTAGTGGTTAAGTGAAGATTAATTTCCAACTTATTAATGGAACACCACATAGATACTTCATAGCCGAGTAGTATTCTCCCCAAACTAATTTGGTGACTTTAGAGTAGTTTTGAATCTCAAAATACTTATCAATCTTAGACAACTATGCTTCAGCTCCATTACCTAAAATAGTTCTATCAAACTTAGGTGGATTCACCTTTTTCATATCTTTAGTAAACTCTTCCGCTACTTCATCTCTCACATATTGAGGGTTTTCCTACTTAGGGAGATGCTCTTTAGGTACATCTTGATGTTCTTCCTCTTCATGGCCATGAATTTCTTACTCTAGGGCTAAAATTTGATCCCTAGTTTCATTCATGGCTGTGAGAATTTGATCCAACTTTGCTACTTTCTCAATCATAAATTGATTAGGATCAAATGGATGGTTATTGTCATTGAAATTTTAAGGACCCTCTCTAAATAATATAGCTTTCACCATCTCCTTTATCTTAAATAGAAGGATATGAAAATGTAATGGACTCATTAAGTCTTAGAGTTTAAGTCAAAGCTCTGAGACCACATGTAACATCCCTACTAGGATCTAATAGAATAACATGATTTGTTTTTAAAATTTAATAAATGTATTATTTCATTAAGTTTCACCATGAGAATATAATTAGTGATCCTAATAAAACACTTTAAATATGTTAACTATAAAATAAGCATGTGACATCTATCCATCACTGATCGCTATCATTAGATAAAATAACATAAATGAATATAGCAAGTAATTATAGAATTCCATTCATTGCTAGTACAAACATACAACCACTATTATCCATGTATAATAAGTACATAATTACATTTCATTAAAAATAATGTTTCAATAATAATAAATACAATACAAGATACAAGGCTCCATAGAGCATGGGTTCCTTTAACTCTAGTATCTATGGTAATCTCAAGTGTAGTCTCTAAATAAGTAATATTGTGGGGAGGGAGAGCATCATCTAAGAGCTTTTCCACACCAAACATGGACCATAAATCCCCTACACAATCCCCCGTCATGGAATAGCCATCCTTTCACAGATGAGTAGATAGTGATAGTATGACAATTCAAAGAGACAAGGTAGTACCTATGTTCTATATGATTTATAAAAACATAAAGTATACCATAAAGAAATCCATTTTAAAATGATATTGCACAAAAATGTAAATCATACATATGAAATGATAATGTTTAACTAACATTATTTTTGCCAAATTTTTCAATAGTTATTGATCTCTAGGATTAGTCATATTCATACATACCACTTGATCCGATTACCTTCATATCGCATTGATGATGCTATTAAGCTAGTGAAATCTATTTCACTACTTACATAGCATCATCAATGTGAGATTTGGTTAATATTTAAATATAACCAACATATTCATGCAAATTATTTCTCACTAATAGGCATAAAACATGCTAAACATAAGAATAATCAACATGCATACCTTTAGTCAGTCAAATGTATGAATGAATCTCCACTAAACTATTTATCACATAAATAGTTATATGCATAACAAGTATAGTTTATACCAACTAGGTATAATCTATATTTTGATTGCATATTCCAAATTTTTTAAGTAGATCCAAATACAATATATTCTTTGACAAACACTAATATTATATTCCATCATTTTTGTGTATACTCTAAATTTCAAACAGCCAATCCTATTTTAGGTCAAATAACTTATAAACATAGTTACATCTCATGTGAACATAATATTTCATCTACGTATCTCATTATGTTTTTAGGAGACTATATAACAACCACATATAATCCTACATATAATTAGAGCAAGATCCTTTTCATAAGTTTCCTATAAAAATAAACTGATACAATGAATTAATCTTACATAATTACTACGCACCGTAAGTTATAACCCATAAGTATTCCTAATAGTATGATTTTATCATAATTCATACATATGACCATAATTGTATATACTATATTAGGGTACATCTACTACATTTTTTTTTATGTTATGGTATGACTATATGACACTATTGTTTTATTCCATGTTACAATATGATACATGCTAACTTATAAGTATAAAGGTTATGCTCCCTAATAAAATATACTATATCATCGTCACTATCCAAAAAAGTTATGCTGGGTATTATCATAATTTGTTGGTTATATGATACTATTCATAACTCATAAGTCATACTATCAATACATATCAACACTTAATAATTATCATCCTTATTTTTTAACACAATTATATATAATCACATGATTTACTATTTGATTCACAACATATATGTAGTCCACATAGGTATATGCCA
>JARHVA010006162.1:55000-220000 GCA_037957365.1 Torreya grandis
TACTAACTCTAATAATTCAAACTATGCATATAATGTGTATTATTTAATGTGGTATGTATAGGGTTCTAGGCATTCCTCTATCATCCCCTAATAACTCCATCTATGTCACCCTCTCCGATGATGCTTTCCCTCTATCATACTCAAAGGGATGATTCTCTCCTATGTCAAACTCACGACAAGGAGGTAGTTAGCCCATAACATCATAACATATATATCATAAAATAGAGATAAAATAGCAAATCAACATGATCACAATGTAAAGAATATACAATACATATAAACTCATTGAAATGTAAGAGTATTATATATGTAGGTAGTGCCCATTGATAGAGGGGTCCTTGGGGAAACTTTAACCTATGTGCCCACTAACCTACTTTTACCACATTCACTCCAAGGGTGAGAAAACTAAGTTTTGATCATTTGGAAAAAAACTTGGAAGGTTCAAATTAGTTGTATCAATATCCAATAAATATTATTTACAATGAACCTATGTTATAGTAAGACACCTACATTGATGTAATTGTCTAGATCTGACACAAGCATCTGAGACCACAAAAATAATATTTCTATAATATGATGACTATTCCAGGATATGATCCAGTACACTTTGAACATATTTCATATAGATGTGCATGCACATAGTAAACCAACTAAGTAATATTTTTTTTAGTTTATGGTAATATCAACCAATAAATGTAATTCCTATTTTAGTAGATCTTTGTATTGAAATTTAGAATATTATTTATCTAAATTTTAAAATTAATTGCCTTGTTATAGATCGATCTATCGCCCTTGTGCTTATTCATTTTTATATCATTAACCCTATTTACTCTTGTACCAACCAATATAGGGTTACATTTGATGAGCACGTCTCTTTATTCAAACCCTAACTTAAACTAGGGTATTCAACCTTTTGAGGTTTTCCATTACTATATTTTTTAGATTTACTCTATTATTTGTATGTAATGTAGGCATAACCCTAGATTATCTAGTGTTTATATCAAATACTTAGAGTTTACTCATTGTCCACGTAAGGTGGCTCACATCAATGAAGTAACAAATCTTATGCCTAATGAAAATGTCATAACTGATGAAGTTTTCATAGAAGATGATTTCGATCATGAAAATAATATATCTATTAAAACTAGTAAACATGAATAAATAGATCAAGAGAAAGTACAATATCTTACAATGTTTTGTTAGTATATCCATAAAAATTTGATGATTTTGATGAGATCCTCATAACCATATTATAAATGAAAAATAAAAAATCATATAGGAAAAACTAGGTACATCAACTTATCATGATATTAGAGTTATGGTACATCCCCATATACCAATAACCCTGAACTTGAGTACATCATCACTTCATACTTATAATTGGGGCATAAGATGTGTGTTTACACCATCATTCCCCCAAAAAAATCCTATTATGGCTACATCCTCCATGGGAAACATTGGCCCTTCAACCCAATTACTAGTTTTAATGTCTATATCAACTCAAATTGTGGTTACACTTCCTTTGGTGACTTCTCAAACTTTGAACCTTAGTGATAAAAATGTGGAAGGTCTAGTTAAACCTATATAACTTTTGAAAGCTAAAATTATAAATATTGAACAAAATAATATATGCTATTGATTCAAAATAGGTGTTGCTTTACCTTATTATAGATAAAACATATTTTTACCTTTTACTAACTTGTTTTTTTGAACATAACTTCACATTTTATGATGTCAAGAGTGATTCTAAACAACATCTTCAATCTTTCCATGCAACGTTCCTTGATTATGCCTCTAATGATAAATATTTGAAAAAGTTATTTCCAAGAAACCTTAAGTAATATGAGTTAATGTTGTTCTATGATTTATCAATCCAATCAATAAAAACATTCAAACCTCTTACAGATCATTTTTTATCAAACTTCCCTATCAACGTTGTCGAAAAGGTTTCATATGCTCAAATTACAAAGATCAAACAAGGAACCAATTAACCTATCAATGAATATTTCTTTGACGTATAATATAATGTTGGTTAAAGTAAAATCTAGTCAAAATATACATTTATAAACTTTTAGAGATTTCCATATGTCCCATGGGTGTGTCATGTTAGTTCATCATATTACATAGCCTTTTCTTAGTATTTATTAAAGCCCATCTTCCTTATACTTGCATAGTCAACCAAAGTCAACCTTGGTCAAACATGGTAAAACTTGTTAAAAGTTTAAAATCATGTTAATCATGTCCTAATATGGTATTTGAAATGTTTTAAAGTGTTTTAAAGTCATAGGTTGGCTCTTTACCATGCCTCATATGTAAAAACGGTCATTTGGCCATATTTTTAGCCCATTTAATGACTTGTACAGACATTAAAGGGAGAATATTTATGAAAAAGGTGATTTTTAATGTGGATGAAATGATTATATTCCAATATATAACAATAATAAGTTTAAGAATCAATTATGTGCATAAATAGCGAGTTTTTCCTTGATTTTAGTCTCTTTTGGACACTTGTACAAACTTGATGATCTCACCTTCAGCTAAAAATGTTGCTAAGATGTCTATTCAGCTCCTTAAACTAATTAACATGCATGTTTTACAAGGAAGGTGTCAAAAAATTTCAAGATTTGCTTATGTTTCATCCTTTTTGCCTTTGCAAGCCAAGGAAGGTCAAATTCAAATGCATGGTATGAGTCATACAAGTGGAGTAGGGAGTAATGCTCTTGAGGGTTGAAATTAATTTGATTAATATTAATATTCATGGAAATATTTCTTAGTTTCATGGATTATCCTTCAATAACCATTGATAAGACCTCAGGTAGTGTTTTATACACTTGCATTCAAGAAGGGTATATGTTTACACATGTTTCTTATTTTTAAAAATCTATAGAGATATATAATTTTGATGGAGTATTTTTAGGTTTTAATAGGCCCTCTCCATGATTTTATAATCACCCAAAACTCTCTATATTAATTTTATTGATGGAGAACTCCCAAATGATACTTGTTTCTCAAGTTTGTAATCATGGATGTATAGCCTGTGTTATAGTCAACATGGAAGAGGATCTATGGAGATGTTTTAGAATTATTGGATTCATGATAGTTAGGTGTTTTCATTGAATGATATTGTGAGATAATAGATCAACACCCTTCAAAGAAAATTCCCTACTTTTCTTGCTCACTGCCTTGCCAGTAAAATAAACACTTATAGTTGTCTCATATAGAAGCTTCATGAGGTTTGTATGGAGGTGTGGGTGGCAAAACACATGGTTAGATTCCTCTTGAGGTTATAACATACCCAAAATATAATAGCATATATGTCATAAGGGTCAGATTGCTATGCAAGGTAGAGGTTTTCCTTCAAAAAATGATAAGATTGTATTTGGTCTCTCTGTCCTTGAAAACAAAAGAGAGAGAGCTCTGTGTTTTCAATAAAATTAGATCAATTGGAAGAGTGACTTATTTATGGAACCTAAAATCCCCATTTAGTATTCATACTATGAGGTTATATATTTTCAAGAGAAGGAAAGTGGAAAGACCAAGAAACATGATTTTTGGGACTCCAAAGCCCTGCTCAAGTACACTAAATTATGTCAATGACATCTGCAGGTTTAAGACCAAAAGGGTAGATCTGTCCATCAAAGTTGTAGATTCACACTATTTCCTTTTTTAAGTGTTGTCATTAGTGTAGTAACACACAATGTGATATATATGGAATATTTCAATAAGATGGTATGCTTAACCTCAACCCACATGAAACTACAGTATGACAGAGGCATGAAATGTGCACCTATAGCCTTGAGTAGGACAATGACCTTTTTGAGTGCCAATATTTTATTTTGACCCATTAATGATATACCCAAACTGAATGAAAATGAAAATAAGGGTTATGTGACTTCAATAAATGCAAATTGAGCTTCTCAACAACATAACCATGATCTTGATGAGCACATCGTGACCTATAGGCAGGGTTTTGAGGGTTTATCTCAGTCAGAAAGCTAGTGAGCTTAAGAGTAGTGTCCTTAGAATGAATATGACATGGATTTGAAGAAAGGTAGACTAAACCACTGATATATCACCAAGAGGAGGTTTAAAAATTTGTTTTCAAAAGTCGAAACATGCACTTAACACCTATAGGGATGAAAATGTAGAGTTGTCTCAGTCCTATAGACAGAACCATCATCTTATAAATTCTAGAGCATAAAGGGTGCACCAAAGGGAATAAACATGATGGGTAGATTGTATAAAAAATGGATCAGATTATAATATTTCAAATTAAGTTTTGAGAACTAGGATTAGACCTAAAATTATTTAATATCTACCTATAGTAGAGATTAGTGCAAACAAGGTATGCAAGAAGCAAATTAGGCTATGTTTTGATGATGTTTATGGAAAAGGTTAGTGGTATTACACTTAGATTCAAGGGATAATATTTGGTATACAAGGTATTCCAAACCACAAATATATCACCAAGAGGAGGTTTCAAACATTTTTAAAAAAATTCAAAACATGCCCTTAACACCTATAGGGATGAAAATGTAGGGTTGTCTCAGTGCTATAGGCAGAACCATCATCTTGTAAATTCTAAAGCATAAAGGGTGCACCAAAGGAAATAAAAATTATGGGTATATTATAGAAAAAATGGATCAGATTATAATATTTATAATGAAGTTTTGATAACTAGGATTAGACCTCAAATTATTTAATATCTACCTACAGTAGAGATTAGTTCAAATAGGGTATGCAAGAGGCAGATTAGGATGTGTTTTGATGATGTTTATGGAGAAGGTTGGTGGTATTACACTTATATTCAAGGGATAAAATTTGGTATGGATTACCATAATACTTTTATAAAAAACTCTATTTTTTTTTTGAGGAAAAAATAGGATAGCATGCCCCTATTCTATCTCATAAGCAGGGCATTTTCCCCCTTGCATGAATAGATAGTTTTGAGAGAAATGTGATGGAACATGGACCAGAGGTCTTAGAGACACTTAAATATGGTTTTTATAGATGTAAAACACATATATAAACATGATTAACTAGATATTAAGGTTCTAATAATGAAAATGTGGTCTGGACAAGGACGTTTGCATGCAGGGTAGCCAGGCATAGTGCGAGCCAAGACCCAAACGAACGGTCACTTAAAATTTCAACATTTTACAAGATTATAAATGCATTGGATCATCTTAATATAGGTATTAATGATTTTTTTGAACCATAAAAAATTAGGGTAATCCAATAAGATGTCATGTTGGGCTTAAGTTGTAGGAAAGGCCTATTAGACCTAGTCTAGGCCTAATACCTAGAATTAGCCTATCTTCATGTTGGGGCCAAAATAGAATTGATGTTTATTTTATCATTATTAGATCATGTAAAAATATTTATTTTAACCGTCACCTTGCATATAAATTTTCCAAGAATCCATATTTTGGCTTGAGAAATTTCAGACCCTGTAGAATGCCTTGGAAGACCCTGAGTGACCATTTTGAAATGCTCAGAATTCACATGAGGTTGTTCATGGGAAGATGAGGTGTTTATGGATGTTATGGGAGGTTATGAAGAGGTTCTATAAAATATTTTAAATGGATTGGATGTGTGTTAGTTATGAACAAATTTTAAGACCAAAAATGATAAAAACCCTTGTAAACCCTCTCTACAGACCTGATTAGGAAGATGAGATAGGTGAAGCATATAGATGTAGTGTAAAGGCCATGAAACAAATTATAAGTGATGTAAGACTATCCAAGGATCCTCCCCATTCTAATTTCTTTTACTACACTTGTATGAAAAGGGTCTAATAGGGCTCATTTTGATAAATTTTTATGTTTTATAAGCATGGAAAACTTTCAAAGCATGTGACCACTTTTGGGAGAGGTATTAGGAATTTTTATATGTCTTAATTCCCATATATTGAACCATAAAATATCATAAGTGTGTTTTAAACCTCTCTCATCTTAGCCAGTTTGGTGGGCAGATAATGAACACTTATGAAAAAATGATAAAACTCCAATTGAAAAGATTTTTAAGGATTGTTTGATTGAAATTGATGACTCAGACACCCTTGACACATGTCATACCTCATTTTTCATAGATAATATTAAATAATTGGGAAGTTTTTGGGTGCCAAGTGTGAGAGGTGAATGGAGAGAGCTAATTTTGGGACTATCATAGATGATTGTGCATGGCCAAAAGAATAAGAATGATCAAAAGCTAAGATAATGCATGTGAGGGCTTGTTTGTAACCCCTCCTACTCATATCCACCATTATACCTGATCATATAAAGTGATAAGGTAGTTTTCAAAGGTAAATCTTGAAGGACAATTTATTATGCATGCACAAGGGAACCTACACCACATGTGGAGGACTTAGCTAAGTTTGAGGACATTTTTCCTTGTTTATCTTTAGGACCTATCTCATACATGATTCTATGGCTGTCATAACTCTTCCTCATTTTAAAAGTGTCTTAATGAATCTTGAGCTTCCCTTTCTCTCTCTCTTCTCACATTTTCTATATATTCTAGCCTTTTTGGCTATTATACAGATATCTCCACCTTGGTATGGAGAAGCCCTGTCAAAATTTTTCCTTGAGATAATAAAGATAGTTGTTTTTTTTACCTCATTCAAGATTTCACTAAGTATACATAATGGTGTTAGTCTTGTCCAAGTGTGTTTTGGTTTACCTTCACATGTACTCTTCCTAATACCTTGTGTGTTTTGGAATCTCTATTTTATAGGTCAGCAAGAAGTATCTAATGTTGATGTTGTACGTGTAGTGAGTAGTCTATTCAATAGTGTGTCTTATAATGCCTATTGTCTAAGTCCTCCTAGCCTAGTCTCTCTTCAATAGCCCATTCTTGAAACATTGATGTGAAAGAGAAGATTGTCATTGAATGAAGTGTATATGCATATTTATTCTTGGTTCTAAGTGCATATCAAAGGGTGTGAGTAGAGAATATATTTGGCGTATCATCTCCCATATAGTAGATTTACTTTCAGATATTCTTATCACTTTTCACCTACCCCCCCCCCCCCAAGTGTTAGTATTAGGATTGAGCTATAGTGATGCATCAAGGGGAACTAGCCCCTAATCTAGAGATCCACCTCACATTTGGTGACCCATAGCCCTAAGGTGGTTCCATTGTGCCACTTGAATGAGGAGAGACTTTTCATCTCCTCATTGGGTGAAATTTAAAGTGACAATAGTATATTCATGAAGATAATGATCACCTCCACAAATGAAGAAACCTATAGGTGGTCCTTTTCTGTTAGATTGTTGGTTTCCCTTAAAATTGTGTTTGAAGCTATTACCTAATTTTTATTGCCTAAACCATTGTTGAATCTAGAATTCTAATTTTTGAACTGACTCTTAGAGTCTCCACTCCTCTACTTCAAGTTCTTATTTTTTAATGTTGGTTTAGAACTTCTAAACTTTTTCTTAAAATTGTTCATGTTTGAGCAAGAGACTTTAACTTTTGTTCTAGATTAACTACCTTCTTAAAGCCTTGGTCTATGGTATATGGCCCATGGACATCCACTTCTCTATCAATCTAGGGTTTCAATCTAGTGATGAATTTCCTAATTCTAAACATCTCATTTTCCTAATATTAAGATACATACTTCATAAGTTTGGTGAAATATTAGTACTCATTTATTGATAGCTCTCCTTGCTTTAGATTCTAGAAATTTGTAAGATTTTTGTCAAACTATATCTATGGAATCCATTAAGATTTGAACAATGTCACAAAATGGTCCCATGTAGTGTTGGTCAAGTTAAGATTCATTTCTAACTTCTTATTGGACCACCACGTAGCTACTTCACTAGCCAACTAGTATGCTCCCCAGACTACTTTGGTGATTTCATAGTAGTTTTGAACCTCAAAATATATATCAATCTCAGTCAACTATACTTCAACTCCATCACCTAAAATAGTTCCATCAAGCTTAGGTGGATTCACATTTTTCATATCTTTAGTCAACTTTTCAGTTACCTGAGCTCTCACATATTGAGGATTTTCCTACTCAAAGAGATGCTCTTCAGGTACATCTTGATGTTCTTCCTCTTCATGGCCATTAACTTTCTACTCTAGGGCTGACATTTGATCCCTAGTTTCATTCATGGTTGTGAGATTCTGATCCAACTTTGATCCTTGTTCAATGACAAATTGATTTGGATTAAATGGAGGGTTATTTTCATTGATATTTGAAGGACCCTCTCCAAATACTCTAGCTCTCACCATCTCCTTTATTTTAAATAAAAGGATATGAAAATTTTAGTGGACTCATTAAGTCTTAGAGTTTAAGTCATAGATCTGATACCACATGTAACATCCCTACTAGGATATACTAGAATAACATGATTTATTTTTAAAATTTAATCAATGTATTTTTTCATTAAATTTTGCCATAAAAATCTAATTAGTGATCTAGATAAAACACTTTAAATATGTTAACTATAAAATAAGCATGTGACATATATCTATCATTGATCACTATCATTAGATAAAATAACATAACTAAATACAAAAATTAATTATATAATTCCATTCATGGTTGGTACAAACATACAACCACTATTATCCATGTACAATAAGTACATAATTACATTTCATCAAAAATAATGTTTCAATAGTAATAAATACAATACAAGATACAAGGATTCATAGAGCATGAGTTTCTTGAAATTTAGTATCTATGGTAATCTCAAGTGTAGTCTCTAAATAAGAACTATTATGGGGAGGGAGAGCATTATCTAAACACTTTTACACACCAACCACATATCATCAATCCCCTACACAATCCCCCATCAAGGAATGTCCCTCCTTTCATGAATGAGTAAATAGTGACATTATGAGAATTCAAAGAGACAAGGTAGTACATGTGTTTTATATGATTTATAACAATATAAAGTATAACATAAAGAAATCTATTCTAACATGATATTACACAAACATGTAAATCATATATATGAAATGACAATGTATAACTAACATTAATTTTGCCAAAGTTTTCAATAGTTACTGATCACTAGGAGTAGTCAAATTCATACATACCACTTGATCAGATTACCTTCATATGGTATTAGTGATGCTAGTAAGCTAGTGAAATCTATCTCACTACTTATATAGTACCATCAATGTGATATTTGGTTTATATATATATATATATATATATATATATATATATATATATATATATATATATATATATATATATATATATATATATAACATATTCATACATATTGTTTCGTACTAGCAGGCATAAAACATGTTAAACATAGGTATAATCAATAGGCATACGTTTAGTTCATCAAATATATCAATGTATCTCCACTAAACTATTTATCACACAAATAGTAATAAGCATAACAAGTATAGTTTATACCAACTGGGTATAATTTATATTTAGACTGCATATTCCAAATTCTATGAGTAGATCCAAAAATAATATATTTTATGACAAACACTAATATCATATTCCATCATTTTTATGTATAATCTACTTAATTTTAAATAGCCATTCATATTTTAGGTCAAATAATTTATAAACATACTTATATCTTGTGTGAACATGATATTTCATCTATGTATTTTGTTATGTTTTTAGGAGACTATATAACAACCACATATAATCTTACATATAATTAGAGCATGATCCTTTTCATAAGTTTACTATAAATATCAACGCGATACAATGAATTAATCTTACATAATTCCTATGTACCATAAGTTATAACCCACAAATATCCCTAATAGTACAATTTTATCATAATTCATAAATATGACCATAATTGTATATACTATATTAGGGTATATCTACTACAATTTTTTAATGTTATGGTATGATTGTATGACGCTATAGCTTAATTTCATGTTACAATATGGTACATGTTAACTTATAAGTATAAAGGTTATGCTCCCCAATAAAATGTGTTATATCATCGACACTATCCAGAAAAGTTATGCAATCCTATGTGTTTTATGGCTAAGCGGACTTCCACTAGGTAATACTCAGATCACCACACTTCTACTTAGTTTTCTATTTTTAATTACCTTATGCATACAGTCCATTTCCATATGACTTACTAATCATATATGCTCCATACATTATATGGTTTTCTATATATATACATGGTTCGATATTATATTACACAGTTTGAGTTATAATATAAGAGTCAATATCTTATATTAAACAACTATTATAATAGTCTCACAGCTTGCTATTATAGTCTCACAAGTAATATAGTTTAACGTAGTTCGCTATATGAGTCACCGTTCATACTTATATATGAATATAAATTGTTGTTTTTTATTAATTTATATAGTTCACTATATGAATCGCTATCCTGAATAATATAAATACTCAGTTCAATATAATCCACAATCATATATTTTTCCATGGATGGAATAACAATAATCTCTATTTTGTTTTACTTACACATATTATTGTTTTGGATATACTCTTTTTTATATATATTTATGTACATCATTGTATTTACTCATGAAATTCGTTGTACATTTTTCCTTGATTCACTATATATTGATTATGATTTGATATATGTTATTTTAACATTTTACAAGTATGTGCTATTATAAATAGTATAATATACAGATCACCCCATTTACACAGGTCGCCATATATATAATTATCACCATATACCAACTATATATTCTTTACCTGTAATCATTAAATATTATACATTATTTTATTGTATATACACCTACAGTGTACAATATTTATACAGACAGTATTTGCATTGTATTAAATATTTATATTGAATACGGGGTTAGTTTTTATATTGAATTCATATACTCTCTTGGTTTTTGGAATCAAATACATTCATAACACCATATATACACATATAATCCTTTGTATCATTTTTGACTTAATATGCATAGATTTCTTTTTAGATTTCACAAAGATAACATAACCTACTTGGTAAAATCTCCAAATCAACAAATGCCACAAACGCCACTCCCTTTGCCCTGTTCTCTCTTTCTCTCCTCTTACGCCACTCCTCTTCTCTTCACATTCCTATTCTCTTATTAAATTCATGATCCTTATCTCCTCTTACTTCCCTATTCCTATGCCGCTTAGTTTCTTTTATCTCCTTTTGCTTGGCATGCAAAAGCTTCGATCTTTTTTTTTTTTATGTTTTTATGTTTGTGTTTTTTTAAAAAACTTCTAAGTCACCAAATTTTTCTAATTCTCCCTCTTTTAAATCTCAATTTTTTTTTTTTTTTTTTAATGAATTTCTTTAAGGCTCACCCCTTTTAAAGATAGCCCCTTTTTTTTCTTTTTCTTTTTATTCTAATCCATATAATGTTCTCAAAGATAACCAAATTCACTCAAATTATGAATTTATGTTAGCATAAAGATAAACTCGATTGGTATAAGCTTTTCGCAAGAGTGGTTAAGATTTATTTACTTACACTACATTCTAATCCATATAATGTTCTCAAAAATAACCAAATTCACTCAAATTATGAATTTATGTTAGCATAAAGATAAACTCGATTGGTATAACCTCTAACCTTAATTGGTATAAGATTTTCGCAAGAGTGGTTAAGATTTATTTACTTACACTACATTATAATATAGCATGTTTAGTAAAAAAAGTAATATAACATTGATAACACATGTAACATCATATTTTTATTTGTTGACAAGCTTTATTATAACATTGATAACACTAAATATAAGCAGATCATGTTATCAATCTAATTACCAATCTAAGTACATTTTTCATGTTAAGAAAACATAGCTAAATAGATCAAATTTAATATCCATAATGCAACCGCAAAAGATTAATTCCACATAGGCATTAAATTGTGCCAACACACAACTAACATTCATAAATAATTATCTAAATGTAGACAACATTAAAAACATACTAACTATAACAATTCAAACTATGCATATAATGTGTATTATTTAATGTGGTGTGTGTAGGGTTCTAGCCATTCCTCTATCATCCTCCAATATCTCCATCTACATCACCCTCTCTGATGATGCTTTTCCTCTGTCATGCTCTAAGGGATGAGTCTCTCCTATGTCAAACTCATGATAAGGACGTAGTTAGTCCATAACATCATAACATATATATCATAAAATATTGCTGAAATAGAAAATCAACATAATCACAATGTAAAGAATATACAATACATCTAAACTCATAGAAATGCAATCATGAAACATATATTTGTTCCATAGCAACATATAATTTACAACTTAATTAATTAATAATAAAATAAAATTACCAATCATAAAAATCCACTGATAATCAAGGAAATTTGCTTAATGAGGAATCAGGATATGACACATATTGCACCCTTGTGCATACATAATCCAATATGTAAAGGAGAAATACACAGCTGTGAGGCCTTATTTTGAGTATTATCTAGGCAGGTAGTGCCCATTGACAGAGGAGTCCTTAGGTAAACTCGACTCTATGTGCTCATTAACCTACTTTTACCACAATCACTCCAAGGGTGAGGAAACTAGGGTTTGATCATTTGAAAAAAAACCCTAGAAGGTTCAAATAAGTTGTATCCATATCCAATAAATGTTATGTAAAATAAAACTATGTTATAGTAAGACACCTACACTATTATAACTATCTAGATCTGACACAAGCATCTGAGACTACAAAAATAATATTTCTATAATATGATGACTATTTCAGGATATGATCCAGTACACTTTGTTCACATAGTAGACCAACTAAGTAATACTATTTTCAATTTATGGTAATATCAACCAATAATTGTATTTCTTATTTTTAGTATATCTTAGTATTGAAATTTATAATATTATTTATCTAATTTTTAAAATTAATTACCTTATTATAGATCTAATTATCACCCTTGTGTTTATTCATTTTTATATTATTAACCCTATTTATCCTTGTACCAACCAATATAGGCTTAAGCATTTGGTGAACACGTCTCTTTATGCAAACCCTAACTTACACTAGGGTATTCGACCTTTTGAGGTTTTTCATTACTATCTTTTTAAGATTTACTCTATTATTTGAATGTAACCTAGACGTAACCCTAGATTATCTAGTGTTTCTATTAAACACTTAGAGATTCCTCATTGTCCACGTAAGGTGACTCACACCAATAAAGTAACAAATCTTATTCCTAATGAAAATTTCAATAATTGATGAAGTTATCATAGAAGATGATTTCAATCATGAAAATCATGTATCTATTTAAACTAAGAAATATGAACAAATATATCAAGATAAACTACAATTTCTTACTATGTTTTGTTAATATATCCTTCAAAAGTTTGATGATCTTGATGAGATCTTCATAACCATATTACAAATAAAAAATAAAAAATCATATAGGAACAACCAAGTACATCAAATTATCATGTTATTAGAGTTATAGGACATACCCATATACCAATAACCTTCCCTTTGAGCACATCATCACTTCATACTTATAATGGGGGCATAAGATGTCTGTTTACACCATTGTTCCCCAAAAAAATCCTATTATTGCTACGTCTTCGATGGGAAACATTGGTCCTTCAACCCAATTACTAGTTTCAATGTCTATATCAACTCAAACTATGGTTACACCTCATTTGGTGACTTCTCAAACTTTAAACCTTAGTGATAAAAATGTGGAAGATCTAGTCAAACCTATATAACTTTTGAAAGCTAACATTAAAAATATTGAACAAAATAATATGAAGTCACCTTATGCTATTGATTCAAAATAAGTGTTGCATTACGTTCTTGTAACTAAAATATATATTTTACCTTTACCAACTAGTTTTGTTGAACCTAACTTCACATTTTATGATGGCAAGAGTGATTATAAACAACATCTTTGATCTTTCTATGCAACATTCCTTGATTATGACTCTAATGATAAATATTTGAACAAATTATTTCCAAGGAACCTTAAGTACTATGATTTAATGTGGTTCTATGATTTATCAATCCAATCATTAAAAGCATTCAAACCTCTTGCAGATAATTTTTTATCACACTTCTCTATCAATGTTATCGAAAAGGTTTTGTATGCTCAAATTACAAAGACCAAACAAGGAACACATTAACCTATCAATGAATACGTCTTTGAGGTAAAATATAATGTTGGTTAAAATGACCAATACAATGACATATAAGATATTTAAGACATATTCAAGAAAAGTTTACTTATCCCATCACATGAGTCCATTATTTTCAAAAAATTCAAATCTTTTGATGAATTAGCCATATTGTTCATGATCATGAAATAAAAATTATTTCATTGAATAAACTTATGTAATAAATGCACCAAATACATCCAATACTAAGTTTAATATCAAATCAAGTTACAAGGTAAAACCTATAGAAACTAAAAAGAATAAACTACTATAGCTAATGTATCCAATAACCTAATTGACTTGTATTATCCAATGCACCAAGAAGATAGTTTTAATGCTTACCTAAATCTCCATCTTCATTACTCTTAAGATTATGGAGTGTCACCTCATATCTCTCCCTCCTCTTATAAATTTTGATATGATTTGATCTATACCTAAAGGATATGATGTAAATGCTTATTGTGACTATCACCAATGCCTTGGGCATTTTATGAATAGATGTTTTACCTTAATTCATAATATCCAAGACCTCATAGATGACCAAAAAATTACATTTGACAATCCTCCACAAGAATCAAGTTCACAACCTGGTGATTTCTATAGTTGAGATATATTTAACAATCTTTATAGTACTATTCTAAAAAAGGTCTAGCATTGAAAATAGCATATCATGCACATCCTCCTCCATCACATTATGGGAACCCATTAGATGGGATAATTTATACCTATATGTGTCATACACTTCCCATGGTTCAAAAACCTTATATTACTTTTGATGATGTTTAGTGATATTACGGATGATGACTTATATCTTCATTCATTATTCATTCAAGAATACCTTGATCACCACCCTATACACAGTGTTATGATTGATAATGGTGATAGAGAGAATGTTTACACCATGAAATTACTTGCACATTTGGATTATGAACATCATAATTTACACCCTTCAACAAATTAGTTAGAGCATTCAATGGGACATCATAACATATTCTTAGAGAGATAGACTTACCTTTACAAGTGGATTGGCCACATGTGATTACTAACTTTTTATTTATACCTTACACTATAGTATTTTATATGTTATTTGGATGACATTGGATACATAAACTTGATTCAATACCTTTTATAGTGTATGGGTGTGTTAAATACATTCATGCCAACATGGTAATTACAGTTTTTAGAATTTTATATGACTATCCACTTGAAAAAAAGATTCCAATGCAACTAATTATCAAACCTACTATAATTAATACTCTATGAAAGGGTTAGAAATAATAAATCCCCTTTCCTAGGCAGCCAATACTTAAGAGAGAATTGCATCATAAATACCCATTGGATTCCATGAAATCCTCATCCACTACTACACACTATATGTAGTTACCTATAACAACCAAACATGTTCCTATTCATGTTATTCTAGGAAAACCAAGTATCACTAAAATATGGGTTCCATGAATCCCCATTCTTTCTATTTTTTTCATGTTCACAAAGTCCTATTATATATTTACACACACACACACACACACACACACACACACACACACACACACACACACACACAGTGCTAGATATTATACCTATATATGTTCCTTGATAGTACCACCAAGTTTTTGCACTAGGTTTTGAGTGGGGATATACCTATAAACATCCCTTGGATGAGATCATAGTATAGTATTTTCTTTTAAAATATTTAAAAAATACCCAAAAACATAAAATATTCAACAAATCAAAAAATATTCAGCATTTCCATGTTTTATTAGCTCATTGGTATCTATTTTTTTGGTTGCATGTTGGTATATAACATATCATTTCTTTCTATAAACACATATTTTGAGTACAATATAGTCATACCGAGGGACATGATATGCACATATAGATGTTGGGCCTTCCCTCTACTCATGTCATCATTGTGTTAGGAACATCTACTTCTTTGATAATGATACACCTAGGTTATATTATTCTATGATAATTTTTCATTATCATGTTTGATCTTATATACTTACACATGCCTTTATACATGCTTATATCTTTGATAGTTTAATTGATATGTTATATGCTTAATTTTTTTTGCTAATACATATATCTAGGGACTAGTATGATAGGTTTATGTTAGTTACTTATGATTCCATGATTTCTATTTTGAACTTTCTTGAGTGTTTTCATTGTTTGATGTTGTATTTCATTGTATTGAATGTTCAAGCATTTAAATATGATCCATTGATTTTGTCCCATGTGCCTATGCTTTCTTTTTTTTACATTCAAATATGTCATTGTTTATTGTATGTGGACATTTGAATATGTCATTTTATGTTTTATGGACATTTGACTAAGTCATGTCCCTTAAATTGTGTGGAATTTGAATAATTTAGATTATATGCACTGATTATACATCTTAACATTCTCTTCGTTGTAGGTTAGTCACCAAAAAATCACTCAAGTTGGACTCACACAAAGTCAAAGAGTGTTATACACACCTAGGTACACATTTATTTTTCTTTAACCTAGTAATTTAATTACTAGATTAAATGGGGGAATGTAGATACTAAATCTAAATTATATATCACTTCAGTCTTATACACTTGAAAAATACCTATCATAGATGCACCCTTCAGTTCTAAGAACTTTATACTATTGAAAAGCTCATGCTTTATATAATTTTATGCTAAATTACTTATCTCTTTATCTGACCATATGTTAATCTAATGACTAGGACTTTTATACTATGTAAACAACTCTAAACCTGATAATTACCCTTCTCTTCTAATTTTGAGACTGAACTTATTTTTTAGCTTCCAAGAAACTTGCATCCCAGCTAGATGCCTACAACGATGTAAGTTTCTATATTCCAACCAAGTGTCTAATGCCAAAAATTTATATAATTTGTAAATATAATGTGTCCTGATGGTCATCCTAAGTGATTTAGTATGAGATATTTCCAAAATGGATTGATATATACAAGATCAAACCTCATTCATTCGTCACCCAGAAAATCCATACCTCTCACATATTGAGCAACAAAAAACTATCAATCAAGTATTCAATTGAGTAAATCTACCATATTCATTCCTATTTCCATATTATTCATATAAGTAGTATCTCTACAAGTTTGAAGTACTAAAGGAGTAGTTCATGAGTCATATTTGACAAGTTATAATCTAGGTTATTGTGTGTACTTATTTATCATATATTTCATGCTTGTACACACACAAGAAAACACTTATGGGATAAATACATATGTCTGAGGCCCTCTTCAGAGTATGAATAAATAACTCAACATAACCTTAGAGATATAATGTAAAATAAGCTTAGAGATCTAATGCAAAAATACCTTAGAGATCTAACGCAACATAACCTCTACTTCTGTTGGATTTGAAAACACACCAACAACAATATCTATATATTTGCCAATCATATCTAAGGGGATTTATGATAAACAGTCTTAAAATTTATCCTGGATCATGATCTAGTACACTTCCAACCTGTTCCAATCGAGATCCACATGAAAATAATAAACCAAGTACTCTTATTTTTAGTTTGTTTCACTATCAATCAATAGATATACTCTCTATTTTTGGAAAATCTCAATATTTATATTCAAAATATTATTTATCTAAGTTTGAAAATTAATAGGTTAGATATAAATCTATTTATCACCATTTTTCTTATTCATTTTTATATTCTTAACCCCATTTACTATTGTACTAACCAATCTAGGGTTAAACATATTGATAAAACCTTCATGCTCAATGAATTTATTTTAATTACATTCATTTATATCTGTAACTAATTTAATCATACTATTAGAATGAAAGGGAGGATATTTCATTATTTTCTAGAAAGACAACTCCCTATCCAACATGAAAACCTCTACATAAGCTAAAGCCAATGTGTTATTTAAAAATGTTTTTAAAAATATATACATAATGGAATGTAAAGCATTGATGTGTATGTATAAAATATTATCCTCTTTGGGTCTATAGTTGTTGGAAAAAATAGAATAGATCTCTTGAAGTACGAGATTAAAACATCTGATTAGATGATTAGGTTGATTATTGAGTTTGAATAGTTAATTCCCCCCAAAAAGGTCAACGAGCTATCCAAAATGTAAATAGAATGCATCCTCAATTTTTTTATAACCATGAATTGAACTAGGCATTTATTTTCAAAACCACTCATGTTCAAGGCCATTTGGTGTGAAGAGAAATAATCTACATGTTGCATCCCCTAATGAATATTTAAGAAACCTATAACCCTTTCAAAAGCATGAATATGTTTTTCAATTGTACTATTGAATTGAAACATTGGAATGTACTTAAAATCATTTATGGGAATTTGATGTTGAAATACAAGAATATTTATGGCTATTTCACCAAACTAGGCCATGCTTTACATTTTTTTAATTTTCTTATTTTTAGGGATTTTTGACATATTTGACAAAAGTTGAAAATAAAACATAGGGGGGAAATCACCATAAGAGTATCCTCCTATCATCAATGTTGATATGTTAATGATAGGTTTAGGTACACAAAAAGAGATACTAAGCATAAATTAGGGGCCACAATCTAGGCCATAAGATCGTAAAACATAAATTAATTTAGATGACTCTCCTTCTAGCACCATTTAAATCTCTATTGATGTGGGGTTTAGGCACACCAAAGAACTTACAGTTTTTCACCCTCTACTTTTATGCCTACCAAGAATTAATTGAGTGGACAAGTTGTAGGTTGAGACTTTCCTACATGGTCTTCATGGAATAATAACATGTGATCCACAAAGACAGAAGGGAGATTAACATGAATAAAAATAACACTAGAAGATGCCTAATTATAGTGATGCTATAATATAAAATCCTTGACCATATCTTATATAAAAAAAAGATAAAAATACAAGAATGATAGTGTAGAGAATAAGGCTACATAATTCAACAAAGTGGTTATCTCACTTAGGTAATAACCTTATAGATATAATGCAAAATAAATCAACATTAACTAGATATAGTTAAACACTCAAATATGAAAAAATACAAATAAAGAATATAATGGACATTGATTATGAGTCAATCTTAGAATTGTTTCCATTTAAGATAAATTAATTTCAATAGATAACTTAAACACATCTTATCACAATGATTTTATAAATATCTCATTTCATATATATATATATATATATATATATATATATATATATATATATATATATATATATGGATCAGAGATTGGCTAACTAAAATTATTAGAATAGATATATCACACATTCTAATCTACTCACAATATTTAAAGAATGTAAATATTTACAATAATTATTTAAATATTCAAAATACCCTCATTGTCAATTTAAAATTGAGAAAGAAAAGAAGAAGAAAAAAGACAAAGAACATACCCTGAACATGCCATAGAATTTTGAATTCCTCTCTTTACATTTCTATTAAAATCTCCCTTTTGAGGGTAGTGGACCAACAAGGAAGACAACCAACAACATAGTTCAGCCATTAAGGTAGAGATCTAAAATTTTACGATGTTTACAAAGGGTCCTTTTATAGAGAAAGGGATCTTGCACACTTTTGGATATGATGGCATAGTTTGTTACAAAAAATAGTCAAAAGAAGAAGAAGACATGACTAAGCAAGCTAGACAATTGATAGAATCAGCCATTTGATTGAAATCACCCCATGCTATTTCCACTTCAAAAAAGTTCATTCATCTTTAGTTTTATTAAAATACCATGCTCATATCTTTCAATCTCCTACATAACATATTAAATATCTTATAATCCATGCTAATCTCTTACAAAAAGTTAGGGCAATCATAGTTTCTCCATGCCTAATAAATGTTCTTTGTTCAATGCCATATGTTTTAGCAATGGAAAATTGCATGCTATTTTTGTGTCTATTGATTCAATTATTTGATGGGTGGTGATGGCCATTAAATTTGACCTTGTGTTTCTATAATGATATGACCACTGAATTAGCTAGGATCTTTGCTTTGCCTGATAATCTTCCATGTAACATCATGTTGTGATAAATCAAATTCAATTCAAGCTTATAACATATAACCCAATTCATTTTGAAATTTATGTAGAGTCAAAGGCTTATGGTACCTACACTTAAGAAACTTGTATGCCACTATGTTCCCTTATTTTATAATTTCTACCATGTGGCGATAAACACATAGTTGTAGTTTTGGTTTTGGTTTCCATAATGCAACACTCATTTAATTTATAGAAAAGAGTGATGTTGACAAGTGGAAGTTGTTGATTGAGTAACAATATTGTAGGGAAATGAACCTTAAAAAATATTATTCCTTCTTTTTTATGTTGTGAAGATGTGAAAATGTACCAAGTGGCCTTGAGTACAACCATATTTTCTAGATGGATGCCATTATGTCATTTATGCTTGGGGTCAATGCCACATGGCATTCTATCACAAAGTTACAGATTTGACTATATTGAATGCTTATGATGGATTTCAAAGGTGAAAATGAACACAATGTCTCCATTTGACATCCATAGGGATGTGAGTTTTTAAAAACATGATGCATGACATTGATTGAAGAAATATTTTACATTTATTTTTTCCTTAAAAGTTTGACTACAAAAATCATGAAGCCATAAAAATATACCACGTGGAGTTCATGAGCCCTGCCAAAGTGAAAACTTGCCTTTGAATAAGTGTAAAATGCATGTGAGGTCAACAATTGGAAAGTTGTGATTGCTTTATATCCTTGCAAGGTATGATCTAAAATAAATTATTTTGAAGAGTTTTAAGAACAATTTTTTTAAGAATTACCCATATGGTAGGCTCGGATTAACTGAAGAAGGCAAAAATGTGACAATTGTTTGAGCCTACAAAGCTACAAAAACATGCAACATGGATGGAAAGGGTAAAGTTGACCCAAAATTACCTTCAAAAAGTTACAAATACTCTCAAAGTTTTGAATGGGTGACAAATGGTGATCTCTATTTGGGTTGTATTCTTATAGTCCAGTCTGTATGGAAAACTTCCATTAAACTAGGAAGGTTATGAGCTTATAAAAGCATGCCACATGGCACCAATGCGCTCAGTAAATATTTTCCATTAAAAAATTGAAATGATCTTTTAATTCTTATGGTGATGTGACATGGCCTTTGAGTGACATGCAATACATGTTTCCAAAAATAAAGATAAGTCAAATGTTTTTCGAGATGGCCAAGCCTTTCTATGTCAAATTTAATCACACATGTAAAACTTGTTTTTGTATGGTACAAATCAAAATATATATTAATTATGATGTTATTAGGATGTACATTATATTTTTAATAGTGGAGATATTGGATAGGAGTATATGGTGGAAGATCCACCTATATCACCCATATATTTGATTGCCACTATTTTTTATGAAATAATTGATGGATAACTTTTTAAAATGGAACATATAACAATTATGGTGTATGGAAATGATTTATTAGATGTATTCATGAGTATTTTACACACATAATTATAAATAAACTAGTTTCACTTAGCAAGTACAAGTCAATGACATACCCATTAAAGGATGACAAATAGTCAAAATAGTGTGTGCTAGTTACCAAAGAAATGCCTATTTAAAAATTCATGGTCAAATTCAGGGAAACTTTGGTATACAAGTATGCAAGACACATGCATGAACATAAATGGTTTGATGGTAAATTCAATAAATGCAACAATACATTCCCTCTTGGTAACATTTATTCAGTTTTGGGGTTTATAGACAATTACACATTACAACCATAAAATGATCTTCAGTCACTGTATTAAAAATAAATACAAATTACCCTTTTTTCAATATAACATTCATCCATGCACCTAATAGCACAAACAAAAACATAAAGATTTTAAGGGATTATAATTTCTAAATTACTGATGATCGATCACATTCTACAAAGTTTGTCCAAGGGTGTTTTAATATGTTTTTTGGTAATTCAAGCAAAAGAAATATAATTTTTTGACCAACATTACATATGGGCATACAATTATACATCACATTTTTAAAAAATCATGAATGTTATAGTAGTTGAGCAATATGCATGTAAAGAGTGGTGTATAACATATGTGAAGAGTGGTGTACAACACAGACACACACACACACACACACACACACACACACACACACACACACACACACACACACACACACACACACACACACACACACACACACACACACACACACACACACACACATGTTTTCTCTCCTAGTAAAATGTTACTTAAATGAGTAAAATTTACTCTATAGAATGAATAACATATGAACAAAGTGCACAATTGATGAATGGACATCATGATTACATCCATATGGGTGTTAAAAAAAAAAACCTTTATTCACTCTCCAAATGTCCTTAAAACTCCTAACTTGGACATCACCAGATGCATCTCTTAAGATAAACTTGATAGTCCTTAGAAAAAAAAGACAAAATTTTGACAGGACAGTACACATAAACCATGAGTGTTGAATAATAACTGTAAAATTCTATGGTTTCAATTGTGATTCATATATGTTTCCCACATATTTCATTTTCCCACTCCAAATGATTTTAAAATGCCATCATGTTTTCTCTTTCATCTAAATGTTGCTTAAGTGATAAAATGTTATTTTGTGGAACTATTAACTTTTGAACGGATCACCTAATTGATGAACATAAATAATGGTCACATACTTATGGGAAAATAGAAACTTTTTTTCATCCCTCGAATTCCCATGACATATAAAGTTGTGTGTCATCAGACACATCTCTTAAGAGAAACTTGACAATCCTTAGGCAATAAATCCAATGAAATTTGACACATTGTTTCACAAAAAACTTGAGGGATAAAGACAAACCATAAAACCTAAATGTTTCATGTTTTATTTTTATAAGTATCCTTTATATTTATCTTTACCAATCCATATGAAGTGAAAATAGTGTCACTTTTTCTCTCTAACCAAATTTTGCTTAAATGAGCAAAAGTTTTTGTGTGGAACAAGGAAATTTTGAATGGAGTGGCCAATAGACAAATGAACATTGTGGTCACATATATATGGGTAGGAAAACATAGTAAAAATATTTATCCACTCCCTAAATTCCCAATGATGCTCTCAAATTTCACATAAATGGATGCATCTTTTAAGAGAAACTTGATAGTCCTTAGGTGAAAAAGAAAATAAACTTTGACACAATGTTGCACTCAAACCATGAGGCTTAAATAAAATATTCAAATCATATGATTTCATGTATTATTTTTCTAGGCATCCTTCATATTTAACTTTCCCACTATAGACAATATGAAAATGGCCACATGTTTTCTGTCATTGTCAAATGTTGCTTAAGTGAGCATAAATTGCTCTATGGAATGAGTAACTTTTAAATAGATCACATAGTCAATGAAAAAACATTACAATCACATCTATAAGGATGGAGAAAAAAAAATTCACTCCTCAAATTCCTCTCACACTCCCAACCTACATGTTTTTGGACTCATCTCTTAAGAGAAAATAAACAATCCTTAGGCAAAAATGATAGTGAATTTTGACATGCCATTGCATAAAAATTGTGAGGGATAATGATAAACTATAAAATCTTTTGTTTTTACATGAAATTTAAATATTCATCCTCCATATTTTAATTAATCACTATGGATGATGTGAAAATGGTGGCATGTTCTCTCTTGCAGCCAAATGTTGCTCAAGTGAGGAAAAGTTACTATGTGGAATGAACAACTTTTGAACAGAGTGACGAATCAACGAACAAACATAAAAATCAAATCTAAATTGGTGGGAAATAAAAATAAAAACATTTTTTCACTCCATCAATTTCCCTAAGAATCCCAACCTGAATGCCACTAAATGCATCACTGAAGAGAAACTTGACAGTTCTCAAGCAATAAAGATACCAAACTTTTAAACGTTATTACACAAAAACTATGAAGAATAAACACAAACAATAAATTAATATGGTTTTACATGAAATTTATCTCTCTCTCCCATATATTTATTTCCCATTCCATATGAGGTGAAAATGGTGGCACGTTTTCTCTTGTAGCTAAATGTTTCTTAACTTAGCAAACATTACCCTGTTGAATGAGCAAAATTTGAATGGAATGCCCAATCGACAAACACACATAGAAGTCACGTTTGGATGGGTGGAAAAGGAAAATAATTTTTTTTCACTCCATAAATTTCCATGACATTCAAAACCTACGCATCATTAGATGCATCTCTTAGGAGAAACTTGACAGTCCATATGAAAAAAAACACATTGACATTCAATTAAACAAAAACCATGAGGTATAGATACAAATTGTAAAATAATTTAATTTCATGTGTGATTTTTATACATATCTCTTGAATTTATGTTTTCCATGCCAAATGTGGGGAAAATGGTGACATTTTTTCTCTCGCAACCAAATATTGCTTAAGAGAGAAAATGTTGTTCTATATCATGAGCAAATTTTGAACGAAGCACCCAATTAAAAAATGAACATCATAGTCATGTCTGAATCTGAATGGGTATAATAATATAATATCAACTTTTTTTCACTTCCAAAATTCCTCTGACACTCCCAACCTACATACCATCGAATGTATCTCTTAAGAGAAACTTGATAGTCTTTTGGCAAAAAAGACAACGAGCTTTGACATGACATTGCATACAAACAGTGAGGGCTATATAAAATACTTAAAATTATAAGGTTTCACATATGATTTTAATATGCATCCCAATTATTTATTTCTCATAATCTATATGAAGAGAAAATGGCATCATGTTTTCTCTCATAAGTGAACGAAGTTGGGTCTGTGGAATGAGAAGGTTTTAAACAGTGCACCCAATTGACAAACGAAAATTGTAGTTACATCAATCTGGGTGGGAAAACATCATGGAAGTGAATTTTTTACTCCCAAAATTAACCTGACACTCTCAACATACACACCTCTAGACATATATCTAAAAGATAAACTTGATGGTCCTTAAGACAAAAAGACAATGAACTTTGACATGCTGTTGCACACAAACCGTAAGGGCTAAAGCTAAACCATAAAATCCTATGGTTGGATGTTTCATTGTATTTGTATCCCCTATATTTTTATTTTCCAAATTTTCAATCCAAATGAGGTGAAATTGGTGTCATGTTTTCTCTCATATGAAAATGTTCTTTAAGTGAGAAAAAGAAGTTATGTGGAATGAACAACTTTTATACGGATCACCCAATCAATGAACAAAAATTACAGTCACAAATGGATTGGTGTAAAAACACAATAACGACATTTTTTCACTCCTAAAATGATCATGACAGTCCCATATTTCATGTTTTCAGATGAATCTTTTACAAGAAATTAGACAATCCTTAGGCAAAGTGGATTGCGAAATCTGACACTTTGTTGCATAAAAATTATGAGGGATAAACACGAAATCTAAAATATTAAGTTTCACATGTGATTTATATATGTATTCCATATTTTTTTCTTTCCCACTCCTGATGAGGTGAAAATGGTGGAATGTTTTCTCTCATATGCAAAAGTTGTTCAAATGAGCAAAAGTTTCTTTGTGGAGCAAGCATATTTTGAACATAACACCCAATTGACATATGAAAATCATAGTCACGTCTAGATGGGTATAAAAACACAAGAATAACCATTTTTTCACTTCCTGAATGCCCCTGAAACTCTCAACTTGCACACCATCGCACACATCTCTCAAGATAAATATGATAGTCTTTAGGAAAAAGACAACAAACTTTGACATGTTGCACACAAAACATGGGGGATAAATACAAACCGTAAACTTATAAGGTTTCATGTATGATTCAGATTTTTAATCCCTTTAATTCAATTTATTACTCGTTTAATTCAATTTATTACTCTTTCTGAAGTAAAATTGGCAGCATTTTTTCTTTCATAGCCAAATGTTGTTTAAGTGAGCAAAAGTTGCTCTATACAATGAGCAAATTTTGAACGGAATGCCTAATAGATAAACAAACATCATAGAATTGATGTTAAAAAACCAAAAAAATGTTTTTTTCACTCTCCCAATGCCCCTAACACTATCAAAATCCATGTCACCAAACACATCTCTTAAGAGAAATTTAAGAGTCTTTACGTAAAAAAAAGACAACAAAGTTTAACACGTTGTTGCAGATAAACCATGATTAATAAATTCAAATCGTAAAATCCTATGGTTGCATATGTGATTTGTCTACATACCCCATTTATTTTTGTTTTCCTCTCTGAATGAGATGAAAATCGTGGCATGTTTTCTCTCATATCCAAATGTTGCCCAAGTGAACATAAGTTTCTCTATGAAATAAGCAACTTTTGAAAGAAGTGCTCAATTGACGGATGGACATCATGATCAGGTCCAAATGGGTGGAAAAGCACAATAAAAACCTTTTTTTCACACCCAAAACATATCTACACTCCTAACTTGCACGCTGGTAGATACATCTCTTAAGAGAAACTAAAAGTGCTTGTGCAAAAAAAAGACACAACTTTGACACTCCGTTGCACATAAACCATGAGAGATAAATACAAACCATAAAATCTTATGGTTGCATCTGATTCTATGTGTATCCCATAAATTTATCTTTCCCACCTTAGATAAAATTAAAATGATGGCATGTCTTTTCTCATAGCAAAATGTTGCTTTGTGGAATGAAAAACTTTTGAACCGAGCATTCAATTGATGGACGGACATAATGGTCATATTCGGATGGGCAGAGAAACACAAGGACAACTTACATGCTACCAGACACAATCCATAAGAGAAACTTATAGTCCTTTGGAAAAAAATACAATAAACTTTAACATGCCATTGGATTAAAAAAAGTGAGGGATTGTTAGAGACTGGAGATAATTTCTCTACTCCTTCTCATGCATGCACAGCAGTTAAAGAAGCAGTTCAGTCTTGTTTGCATGAAAAAAAAGTGAAGGATAAATACAAACCATAAAATCCTACAGTTGCATGTTTCATTTATCTTTGTAATGCATAAATTGGCTTCACTATAACAATCATTATCTTCTAACCTGAATGACTGGAATTATTGAAGTCATCCAGTTTAGGTCAATCCTGGGTCACAGTGATTATGTATAAATAATGGCTTCACTTCTATCATTGCTTGATCATACTATGGTGATGGCAATCAAGGTGAAAATTATTTCTGGATAGGGATATGATGAAGTGATTTGCTTAGATAATTGGAATTAGAATCTCATTATTAAAAAGCTAGTAAATCAATATTACTGTTATAGAATTAAGAATGAATATAAAACGTAACATACACATATTGTGAGACTAACAGAAGTGTTTAAGCTCATTCAGTGATTTATGAATTAGATAGATAATCTAGATGCCAATAACAGTTAATCCCTCAAATTCATTATAATAGAACTGAAAAAGTTCCAGCCACTGGACTAAACCTGGCAGTGATCTCCAGTTACTAGAAAAAATAGTTATTCCGTCAAATGCTGGTAATGGTTATGAACTGGCAGTGTAATAGTGATTGTGACCACCAGCGATTGGAGACCCCGAAAAACATAGACGTTAAGCTTGAAGACGCTGGATTCATAGCCAAATAAGTGAATAGGACAGAACTATTACAGTGAATTGACAACTTGTCCATCAATTTCTAAATCTCAACGCTTACAAAAGAAATAACCAAATTTAATTTGGAAATGTTAACATACAGTTTGATTGATATAAAATAAATCTTATTTTTTAATAGAATGGCTCAAAATTCTAAAATAAGAATTAGAGTCTGGTCCCATGATACTCCAATTGTAAAAATATTTAGTTAGTGTTGCAAAGTTTAATTGGGAGAAACTATGTAGTAAAACAGTTTCATAGATTTTTAAAACTGCAAAAATTATCCATGCACATGAAATTTAGGAGGTTTGAATTTTTATTTTTTTAAAATTATAGCATAAATTTTTATTGGCTGTAAAGTACTTTTTTTGTGCCCAAATTTTCTCTGTAGTTGTTGCAAATTCTTGCCTCTAGTCTCTACTCATCTCTAAAAATCTGTTTCATTTACAGTCGCTACTCCTATTTTTTAAAAAAATATTCAATTTTTTCGAATTGAAAAAATTTAAAATTGCATAGAACCACTTACAACTGCAAAATAATTGCAGTTGCCCGCTATATGGAACCACCTTCTTACTGGGTTTAAGCATTTGGTAAATACAAATAATCCAACCTGTATTTTAGAGGTTTTAACGTCATAAGATCTCATAGAGCTAATTTGGTGAGATGCAATCAATTTTGGCAATATTTCAAAAAAATATGATTAAGATTTAATGATAATTTGGTGAATTAAGGAGGCAATGCACATCGATATTAAAGAATGACCATTGAAATGGATTCAATGCCCATATTTATGAGGTTCAAAATGATTTTAGTTAGAGTTAATGTTATATTATTGGAGGTTAAATCTTAGTTAATATGTGGAATCATTATTCGTTCATTCATGTACATGGTACAAAGTAAACAAATATTATCTACTCTAAATATATATATATATATATAACATTCATTACATTTCACGTATTGTTACTTTATACTTCCACTCTGTTTATCAGTATACTCTTTATCTCTTATGCTATATTCTCTCTTATACTCCTTTTTTTCTTGTTTTATTATGCTCTTCTTTATTTATTATTCTCTTTTTTTTTTTCTTTTTTTAAAAATGATTTTGATTATATTCTCTTTCACACCATTTTATATCATTATATATCTTGTTTTATTAATGGAAGTGCACCATTCAATTTAAAAAAGGGTACGTCTTTTCAATTTGGTAACCATTGATTTACAATTATTTACCAATTTAACTACCAATTAAAGAATATTTACATATATATCAAGGTATATATGTATTTTTTTAAACAAATTATTATATATTATTCATCCAAGTATTTATAAAATATTGGGAGGCTCCATATGATACTACAATTGTGGTATGATTGTAACATCTATGATGTAATGTTGTATGATTTTAACCTTTACAATGTATCTTTTTAATCTTATAATTATGATGAAGAATCATATAAACATTTACCCAACCCTTATAAATTTGTCTCATCCTTGAAACATCTCTAAATAATAATGCTAGTGATTTCAATTCTGTGATCCAATATTATCGCAAGTTACTGCAAGGCTTGTGAAGTAAAAATATAACTCCTCAAAGATCTTTTGGCAACACTTTAACTCTTCTATTTATAGAGAAAATAAAAGATGTAACCTTTTTTTAATTGAATAGTGCACTTTCAGTAATAAAATAAGATATATAATGATATAAAATGGTGTGAAAGAGAATATAATTAAAATCTTTAAAAAAAAAAAAAAAGAAAGAGAAATAATAATAAGTAGAGAAGAGCATAATAAACCAAAAAAGAGAGTTTAAAGAGAGTGGAAGTATAAAGTAACTAAGAATGCCCATGAATTTAAGTTAATCTATTTATTGGTGTAAGTTAATACTTGTTATAAAAAGGGTCTATAGATTAACATCCAATAAACCTTCATGACATATACAATTTTTTTAATCAAGAATGATTAAATTAGAATGCAAATAGTGTCTCAAATGTTCAAAAAATCACATCCATTGATTAACGTTAAACCTAATGGTCAAATGGGTATGCCAAAATCAAAAATGTCAAAGGAACTTAGTTGGAAAAATCTGACAAAAGATTAAATTCAATTTTCAAACAAGAAATATAATAATGACCCTACACAATATCTTCAAACCTTATACAGTATGATAATGTAAGATGATGAGAAATTGAAAAAGCATTACACCACAAAAACTAAAGGAATAAGAATCCAAAGGCTATGCAAAATAAAAACCCTAAATTTGAATAAAATGTGGGAATTCAAGATTCAAACAAATATAACAAGATAATGGTCATACTATTATCAATCTAATTTGCACCCCTAGGAAGGTTGTTCAATCCTTCCTAATTAGATCATAACATGGAATCACTTCTAGGTTGTGGGTGGCCTAATTGGTGAAGTGAATCTTTAGATTGGGCTAGCTCCTTTAATGTTTCACCCAAAACTACAACTAACCTATACAAAATTGCAAAGAAAAAGGGTAGAAAAGGACTAAAACCAAAAAAAAGAACATGGAGGCGATGCATGAAAATTAGTTTCCTCGACTTACCAATGATTGGACTATGAAATTATGTGATTACAACCTAATTTCACAACTTCAAGATAGTTTCTCCCACACAAGTGTTTCTATATGAAGGCTATGGATAGTACAATAGCCGAGTTGATTAATCAATAGGCCTAAAAGAAGACACTAATGACATTTCAACACTTGAACTTAGCAAACCATTTGATACACTTCATATGAATTGTGGAAAGTTGACTAACTCACATAGAGTCATGAATGGAAAGGATAAATGTAAGGAAGTAGTACAACTATCACTAGCATTCAAGGCTTCATTTACAGAAGAAGTGGAGGAGGAGAGAGAGATAGGAAAAGAAGTGAACTCATTAGCTATATTTCATTATCAAATCAGTTACAAAATAGAAAGAAGTTACCACCAAGTTTATAAAGAGTGTGTTTTCATATTGATTCTTAACCATCTAGGCCAAGTGTTGATGAGATTCTTCATGAAGAGTGGTGTGGAAGGTCTTGGTAGTTTTGATGCTTCTTGGATCTAACTCTTTTTTCATGGAGTTACATATGTGCTTATTTAGGGGTAGTTACAAGTTGTTCAATTGACACTTGGCATAATTAAAAACCTTATATGCCAACCTTTACCTCTTGAAATGCTTCTTCACCATGTGAGATTTGGACTTGAACTTCATAATTCTTCTCATACCATATACTTTACTCTCAAGGTCTGATCTTTCCAGTAAGGTATGATTTTATGTTTTTTAGATTTACACCATGGCTTGTTACTTCATAGAGGTAATGCATCAGGTCATGGAGCCTTTGTTCAAGCATTGGAGATCAACTTGTAGCTGATCTTCATACTTTTTTGATAATAAAGTGGAAGGAGTTCTTCATGCATAAAAGGTCCAAGTGACTTTTAGGCCAAGAAGAGTTATTGTCTATGTTTCATGACTCACCAAATATTTCATATATGTCATTAGAGGTTTACCAAGGTAGTTTTAAATATCTTTGACCATTGAAGTCTTGGTACATGTCTATAATTCTACCTTTATGATGTAAGATTGGTCACATTTCTTCATTGAGGCCTAATTAACAACTTGAAACCTAAAGGACTATTTCGAATAATTTGATCTTATACCCACTAAAGTGGAGTGGAAAAAAATTTCTTCAAAAATAATTTTCTTATTTTCCAAATAAATTGGGTTGTTTCAAACCATTTGGACATAGATCATTTTGAATGAATTGGACTATTTTGATAATTTGGACTTATACCCAGTAAAGTGGAGTGGAGAAAATTTTCTTCAAAAAATAAATTTTCTATATTCTAAATAAATTGGAGTGTTTAAAACCATTTGGGCATAGATCATTTCAAATAAATTGGGCTATTTTAAATAACATGGACTTATACCCACTAAAGTGGAGTGAAGAGAATTTTCTTTAAAAATAAATTTGTTATATTTTAAATAAATTGGACTATTTCAAAGTATTTGGGCATAGATCATTTTGAATAAATAGAGTTATTTTGAATAATTTAGACTTATATCTATAAAATGGAGTGAAGAAGATTTTCTATAAAAATAAATATTGTTTATTCCAAATAAATTAAATTATTTCAAAACATTTAAGCATATATCATTTTGACTAAATTGAGTTATTTTAAATAATTTAAAATTATACCCACTAAAGTAGAGTGGAGAACATTTTCTCCATAAATATGTTTTATATATTTCAAATAAATTGAATTATTTCAAACCATTTTGGAGTATATCATTTTCAATAGATTGGACTATTTCAAACTCATGGCACCCTTTTGGGCCTTTAGACTGATCATTGATCCTTTGAAGTAGCTTCTATTACTGGGACACATGGCACTGTTTGACTTACCAAATTATGGATGAAAAAATATTAAGCAATCTAGTTCATCTACATAATAAAATATCTTGACAATTGTTTATTGTTCATTGCAAAGATCTTCATGAGCAAGTGTCAATATACTAATTCAATAATTACAAGGAATCTCCAACTATAAATCAAATTACACTTAACCAGATCAAAGTAATTCTAAATTAGAATCGATTATTTTGAAATTAATTGAACTATATTTTTTTTGAGGAAATATATCTATATATTAACTTAACAAAAATATACAAATAATTTACAAAAAAATAAGGTGGTATGTGAGCACGCCATGACACTAGGAAGAGCCTAAGAGCAAAGTATCAAAAGTATCAAATCCAGGCAGTGCCTAAAGACAAGTAAAAAATTAAAAGTCATTAAGTAGCTAAAGAAAGGACCAACGTTAGAGGATCCATGTCATCTAGACCCCAATCAGAACTTGGCAAGTCATTTCCATCTGGAATAAGATCACCACCAATAGCCTGAGTTGTGTCTATTTCATATTCTACTTGAGTTTGAGTAGGTGAGATAGCTAGAAAATTCTTGAGAAATTTATCCAACATGATAACAGGGCCTCTAGGTAGCTCCCCACAAGAATTTGGGAATGGAGGAAGAGGAGGAGGAGGAGGAGTACCCCAACTATCCTACCCAATAGGAGAAAGAGGTGATGAGTGCCACCCTCACTGTTGGCTAGGGGGAAGCATGTTAGTACAGGGTGCTACTGTGTGAGTGATCCCTGGAGTGGCAGTGGTAATTTCCACCATGAGATGGCCGAGGCACTCTATCATCTAATCTAGGATCCCTAGGTAAGAAAGTGGAACCCAAGCCATAACATAAGGAGAATCTCCCTAGTGAGATAGGAGGTTTTGGAGATACCCAAGCTCCATGGCCACTTTGTTGGATTGGACTTGTTTCTACAAAAGAACATTGGAGATAATGGAAGATTTATGCAGATCAAAAATATTATAATCAGAAGAAACATGATTGAAGATAGAATTATTTCTTTCTTTCCAAAGATAGAAGAGAATCTCCACTCTGAAAGTATGTCAAACTTGAGCTATTATGGTGGGCATCATGGGCTTATCCCCCAAGAAGATGTGCTACCAAGTAAATAAGCTAGGATGGAATAGCCTGAAGAGATCATGGACCTAGGACTAAACCCTTTGAGCTTTAGGATAGTACTAGAAGAGATGAGGTAGGGTCTCAAGATGTTTATAGAAGGGACAAATAGGTAATTAAACTATGATATGAACCAACCTTATGCCAATAGGTAAGCCTTGGTGTAGTATACACCAAGCAAAATGGGCAAGCTTGACCTCCACATAGGCCCCTCAAATAGTGTTGAATCGAAAGCTCCACATTTTTATAAATGAGTGCAACCCCCATTGGTTGTAGATCTTTTCAACCATGGGTAGATATGGGGTGAGCCAATTATAGCTAAGACAAGGAGTGTAATTGCAAAAAGGGGTTTCCCCAAATTATTTCCAATCCTTCCACCATGGTCTAGTAGAATTGACTAAGATCTTGTGGAGCATGGAAGTGGCGATAACATTAAGGATTTCTTGGTAAGATTCCTAGTCTACATTGGCCAACTATAATTTGGCTTTCACATCCTCCCAGGGTAGCCAAGTGTGAGAGTGTCTGCAGAAGATATCCTTGAAAGTGTGGATTCTTCTATGGTACAACTTGAGGGTATTAATCTAGGGAAATTTTGCCAAAGGAATCCCATTTTGGTAAAATATGGGGGACCACCAAAAATGTCAAGAATATAGAACAACAAGCATGCTCTGACTCCACTATTAGGATCTAGGAAGCACAATTGAATAAGATGTACAAGCAACTTAACATACAGAATTAAACCAGAAGTAACAAGTAACTAAAATTCAGAAACAACACAAAATATGAGAGACAATACCCAATTGTATTAATACTCTTCCAGAAGGAAATACAACAAAGAAGATGCCACAGTCTTCTTCCTTACACACCTCTAGGGCTCCCACACCTCTAGGGCATAAACAGTAAATCTCTTCAAGAGCTCACTCTCTCTCTTATGGTCCCAACACACAACTCAAACATAGAGTTGGTGTTCACCTCCAACCAGTCAGTATCCACTACTGCAAGTACACTGAGTATACACACATACTCAACCGAGTACACAACGCACTCCAAGTAGATCTCCCATGAACTTGAAACAACCTGCAACTCAAATGATCTTACTTTGGAAGGATCTACCTTTCCTTCCTCTATTTCTATTTGATGTGTTGATGTTACCTTTGATCTTGTTGCCTCACAGATCTACCTTTGACCTTCGCACACACATCTGTAGATCAACCGATCTTGCTTACCATGTAGATCTCCAAACATGGCCTTGCACACCTACCGACCAAGACCCTACATACATGAAGAATCCTTTTGATTCTTCAAACCAGCACCCACACTTGGCACTGTGGCACTAGCAAGAACACACCTTGCTCTCTTCACTCTGAAGGAGCTAATTTTTGCTCTCTTACTCTCTAGCACAAATTACAATATAGCCCATGAGTCTATTATATAGATCCCATGCAAACAATAATTAGACATCTAATTATAATAATTAGATCCGTAGCTCAAGACTATAATTAGCCTTCTTACATGCAAACAATCAGTTCGTTAACTAACTGTCCATGAACTAATAGTTCTGGAACTGCACAGGCAACCGACATTGGTCCCTGTCTACCTAGGGGTGACCGACATCGGCCGATCCCTGACTGTCATTGGTAGCTTCCTGTCTCCACCTGATTGACATCTGTTGGCCTAACACACACCGGTGACTGTGACACTCAGCACCCTCCTCCAATGTCTGCATCAGTGAAGCTTTTATCTCCACAACCTAACAATCTCCCACTTGGAGGTAAATAGCTGCACTGTACCTATACTTGTACACCATCTAATCTATTTCCTATCTTGTATCCCTCTTCAAGCTCAACCTTGAAGACCAACCACCACACATCCTGTGGGGCACCTCCTATCATCCAAGTAACTTGCCGCATCTGCATCTACAAACCCATGTAGAAAAGAACTTGACCTTGCATAACATGTCGACTTGCTGCTGGTCCCTCTCAGATACCTGAGAATCCACTGAACTGCCCTCCAATGCTTCTTTCCTAGATCAGCTCCAAACTTTTTTGACAGCTCTCATTGCATGGGCAACCTCAGGTCCAATACACATGTACTTAACCTCATCATGTGAATCAGGACACTATTCATAGAACTGTTCAACCCATCGGCATGCTAACCAGTTTCACACAATCATCCAAAGACAAAATCAACCTGTGATCTTTCATGTCTCTAGAACACACTCATGCCAAAGAATTTAGCTGCTCCAAATTCCTCATGACATGCCACTGAACTAACCTTACCCTTAGCTCAGTAAAACCCTGTATGTCTCAACCTGCACCAAGCATACCATCCACATATAGTAATAAGATAATGTTGGGACCATCATCCACTTGGTAAGACAAACACAATGGTTATACTGACATTGACTAAAGCCCTACTTTGTCATCCACCTGGTACCACCTGTCAGACATGTACTTATGTCCTGCAGCTTGCTCAAGACCATATGACCTAGCCTTCTGTTTCACGTATCCATTCTCTCTATTCTTTAACCAAGGTATCCATTTGTCTTTCAGTTCTTTCTTCCAACTAACAACCCTACCAAATCTCTTATTTGGTTTTGCATCCTCATTCATGCCATGCTCCCACTATTTCTTGGATCCTTCCTGCTCTGCAATGAGCAACGAGTATAAAAAAGTGGAATAATGAATTTGAGGCTTAATTAACACTTTCAGTCCTCCATATGGGTGTTTGAGACTCCTTGACAGCTTGTTATCTGTCCAAAATTTGTTACAGTGACCGACCTCAGTCACCACACAATCTGCATCCGACTGGTGTCGATTCCCATACGATTATCCTTTCTGCCAATGCCAGTTTCCTGACCGACATTGGTCTTACCTAGTCGCCAATGTTGGTTCTCTCACCAATGCTAATAGCCACCCTGCCCAACAATACCAGCTCTGGTTTGCACATGACCGACATCAGCACTTGTCTGTTCAACATCGATTCCCCTTGATCGATGCCGATAACTGTGTTTGCCTGTGAGTGATGACTTTTTACCCGCAAGCTCTCCATGGATCAAAACCCTATCACAATCACCTTGCTCAGAGATGTCTAGCCTTCTCCACTGATCTTTGTCCATCATCTCCTCCAAGAACACCAAGGCTTTCCAGTTCTTAAGTTTATCAAATACATTAGTCTTCCTTTTCCTGCAATAAACACAATCCTTTCTTATAGCATCCCACTGCTCACAAAAATCTTGGTCTTTGCTCTTTGAAGCTAAACTCTTACCATTTGACTTAAGAACATCCATTCCCTTCTCACTTATGTGACCAAGCCTACAAAGCCACACCTATGCAACAGAAGTGGAATCAGTAATACAAGCAAGTAGATAAAGATTACCTACTTTCTTACCACACGATAATTCAAGTGCATCCGCTGTGAGAGTTCTTATGCATCTCTCATCACCCAACTTTTTTGAAGCAATTAGCAGCATCTTCAAGACTTAGACCTGCATGACCTTCTTCAACACCCATGTGTTAGCTACTTGCAATTTCAGCAACACTTCCCTTTTGCCAATACTTTGACAAGGCACACCAGCCCCTCTATATGGGGCTGCATGGAAACAAGCAACAAAATATATAAACCAAGATTCTACTTTATCCAAGGAACATCCCAGAGCATCCTGTGCAACAACACCTGTAACATCTACTTCTTCAGTTCCTTCATGTTGATCTGCTACCAACCAACAATCTTTCTTTTCCTGCTCTTTCTTTCCATAACACCGTAATTGACCATTCATGCTTTTTAATTCCTCCATTCTTAGCTTACTTTCTTCTGCCATTGCTATACTCCCACTCAATCAAAAACCCCTGAGAATGACCTATAATCAAACACAAACCTGCTCCCTGCAACCTTAGCTCTGATACCACTTTGCTAGGAATCTAGAATAACAAACATTGTCTAACGCCACTGTTAGGATCTAGGAAGCACAATTGATTACCATGTATAAGCAACTTAACATGCAAAATTAAACCAAAAGTAACAAGTAACTAGAATTCAAAAATAACACAAAATATGAGAAACAATACCCAATTGTATTAATACTCTTTTAGAGGGAAATACAACAAAGAAGATGCCACAGTCTTCTTCCTTACACACCTCTAGGGCATCAACAGTAAATCTCTTCAAGAGATCACTCTCTCTCTTATGATCCCAACACACAACTCAAACACAGAGTTGGTGTTCACCTCCAACTATTCAGTATCCACTACTGCCAGTACACCGAGTATACACACATACTCAATCGAGTACACAACGCACTCCAAGTGGATCTCCCATGAACTTGCAACAACCTGCAACTCAAATGATCTTACTTTGGAAGGATCTACCTTTCCTTCCTCTATTTCTCTTTGATGTGTTGATGTTACCTTTGATCTTGCTGCCTCGCAAAATCTACCTTTGACCCTCGCACACACATCTGCAGATCAACCGATCTTGCTTACCATGTAGATCTCTAAACGTGGCCTTGCACACCTACCGACCAAGATCCTACATACATGAAGAATCCTTCTGATTCTTCAAACCAGCACCCACACTTGGCACTGTGGCACTAGCAGGAACACACCTTGCTCTCTTCACTCTGAAGGAGCTAATTTTTGCTCTCTTACTCTCTAACACAAATTACAATACAACCCATGAGTCTATTAAATAGATCCCATGCAAACAATAATTAGACATCCAATTACAATAATTAGATCCATAGCTCAAGACTATAATTAGCCTTCTTACATGTAAACAACTAGTTTGTTAACTAACTATTTGTGAACTAGCAGTTTTGGAACTGCACAAGCGATAGACATTGGTCCCTGTCTGCCTGGGGGTGACCGATGTCAGCCGATCCTTGACCATTGTCAGTAGCTTCCTATCTCCACCTGACCGACATCAGTTGGCTTGATCGATGCCAGCAACTGTGACACTCAGCACCCTCATCTAATGTCTGCATCAGTGAAGCTTTTAGGTCCACAACCTAACAATCTCCCACTTGGAGATAAATAGCTACACTGTACCTATACCTGTACACTGTCTAATCTATTTCTTGGCTTGTATCCCTCTTCAAGCTCAACCTTGAAGACCAACCACTGCACATCCTCTGGTGCACCTCCTGTCATCTAAGTAACCTGCTGCATCTGCATCTACAAACCCATGTAGAAAAGCACTTGATCCTACATAACATGTCGAGCTACTACTTGTCCATCTCAGATACCTGAGAATCCACTGAACTACCCTCTAGTGCTTCTTTCCTGGATGGGCTCCAAACTTTTTGACAGCTCCCACTATGTGGGCAAACTCAGGTCTAGTACACATGTACTTAACCTCATCATGTGAATCAGGACACTGTTCATAGAACTGTCCAACCCATCAACATGCTAATTGGTTTCACACAATCATCCAGAGACAAAATCAACCTGTGATCTTCCATGTCTCTAGAACACACTCATGCCAAAGAATTTTGCTACTCCAAATTCCTCATGACATGCCACTAAACTAACCTTACCCTTAGCTCAGCAAAACCTTGTATGTCTCAACCTACACCAAGCATACCATCCACATACAGTAACAGGATAATGTTGTGACTATCATCCACCTGGTAAGACAAATACAATGGTTATACTGACATTGACTAAAGCCCTACTTTGTCATCCACCTGGTACCACCTGTCAGACCTGTACCACTGTCCTGCAACTTACTCAAGACTATATGACCTAGCCTTCTATCTCACGTATCCATTCTCTCTATTTTTTAACCAAGGTATCCATTCATCTTTCAATACTTTCTTCCAGCTGACAACCCTACCAAATCTCCCATTTGGTTCTGCATCCTCATTCATGCCATGCTCCCACTGTTTCCTAGATCCTTCCTGCTCTGCAGTGAGTAATGAGTATAAAGAAGAGGAACAATGAATTTGAGCCTTACTTACCACTTTCAATCCTCCATATGGGCATTTGAGACTCCTTGATAGCTTGCTATCTGCCCAAAATCTGTTACAGTGACCAACCTCGGTCACCACACAATCTGCATCTGACCGATGTTGATTCCCATGTGACTGTCCTTTCTACTGATGTTGATTCCCTGATCGACATCGGTCTTACCTGGTCACCAACATCGGTTCTCTGACAGACACTGGTAGCCACCCTACTCAACACCACCAACTCTGGTCTACACATGATCGACATCGGCACCTGTCTGTTCGATGCTGGTTCCCCTTAACTGATGCCAGTAATTGTGTTCGCTTGTGAGTGATGACTTTTTACGCACGAGATCTCCATGGATCAAAACCCTATCCAAACCACCCTACTCAGATATGTCCAACCTTCTCCTGTGATCTATGTCTGTCATCTCCTCGAAGAACACCAAGGCTTTCCAGTTCTTAAGTTTATCAAATACATTAGTCTTCCTTTTCCTATAATAAACACAATCCTTTCTTGTAACATCCCACTTCTCACAGAAATCTCAGTCTTTACTCTTCGAAGCTAAACTCTTACCATTTGACTTAAGAACATCCATTCCCTTCTCACTTATGTGACCAAGCCTACAAAGCCACACTTGTGTAACAGAAGTGGAATCAGTAATACAAGCAAGTAGATAAAGAGTACCTACTTTCTTACCACACGCTAATTCAAGTGCATCCACTATGAGAGTTCTTGTGCATCTCTCATCACCCAACTTTCTTGAAGAAATTAGCCGCATCTTCAAGATTGGGACCTGCATGACCTTCTTCAACACCCATGTGTTGGTTGCCTGCAATTTCAGCAACACTTCCCCTTTGCCAATACTTTGACAAGGCACACTAGCCCCTCTATATGGGGCTGCATGGAAAGAGGCAACAAAATATATAAACCAAGATTCTACTTTATCCAAGGAACATCCCAGAGCATCATGTGCAACAACATCTGCTTCTTCAGTTCCTTCATGCTGATCTGCTACCAACCAACAATCTTTCTTTTCCTACTCTTTCTTTCCATAACACCGTAATTGACCATTCTTGCTTTTCAATTCCTCCATTCTTAGCTTACTTTATTCTACCATTGTTATACTCCCACTCAATAAGAAACCCCTGAGAGTGACCTATAATCAAACACAAACCTGCTCCCTAAAACCTTAGCTCTGATACCACTTTGTCAGGAATCTAGAACAACAAACATGCTCTGGCTCCACTATTAGGATCTAGGAAGCACAATTGATTACCATGTACAAGCAACTTAACATGAAAAATTAAACTAGAAGTAACAAGTAACTAGAATTCAGAAATAACACAGAATATGAGAGACAATACCCAATTGTATTAATACTCTTCTAGAAGGAAATACAACAAAGAAGATGCCATAGTCTTCTTCCTTTCACACCTCTAGGGCTCCCACAACTTTAGGGCATAAATACTAAATATCTTCAAGAGCTCACTATTTCTCTTATGGTCCCAACACACAACTCAAACACAGAGTTGGTGTACACCTCTAACCAGTTAGTAGCCACTACTGCCAGTACATCGAGTATACACACATACTCAACCGAGTACACAACGCACTCCAAGTAGATCTCCCATGAACTTGCAACAACCTACAACTCAAATAATCTTACTTTGGAAGGATCTACCTTGCCTTCCTCTATTGCTCTTTGATGTGTTGCTATCACCTTTGATCTTGCTGCCCCACAGATCTACCTTTGACCCTTGCACACACACCTGCAGATCAACTGATCTTGCTTACCATGTAGATCTCCAAATGTGGCCTTGCACACCTACCAACCAAGATCCTACATATATGAATAATCCTTCTAATTCTTCAAACCAGCACCCACACTTGGCACTATGGCACTAGGAGGAACACACCTTGCTCTCTTCACTCTGAAGGAGCTAATATTTGGTCTCTTACTCTCTAGCACAAATTACAATACAGCCCATGAGTTTATTATATAGATCTCATGCAAACAATAATTAGACATCTAATTACAATAATTAGATCTACAGCTAAAGACTATAATTAGCCTTCTTACATGCAAACAACTGGTTTGTAAACTAACTGTCTATGAACTAGCAGTTTTGGAACTAAACAGGTGACCAACATCAGTCCTTGTCTACCTAGGGTTAACCAACGTCGGCCAATCCCTGACCATTGTCAGCAACTTCTTGTCTCCACCTGACCAATGTTGATTGGCCTGATCGATGCTGGCAACTATGACACTCAGTACCCTCCTCCAATGTCTACATCATTGAAGCTTTTAGCTCCACAACCTAACAATCTCCCACTTGGAGATAAACAGTTGCACTGTACCTATACCTGTACACCATCTAATCTATTTCTTGGCTTGTATCCCTCTTCAATCTCAACCTTGAATACCAACCACCACACATCCTGTGGGCACCTCCTGTCATCCAAGTAACTTATTGCATCTGCATTTACAAACCCATGTAGAAAAAAATATGACCCTGCATAACATGTCAACCTACTACTGGTCCCTCTTAGATACCTGAGAATCCACTAAACTGCCCTCTAGTGCTTCTTTCCTAGATCGACTCTAAACTTTTTGATAGCTCCCACTATGTGGGCAACCTCAAGTCCAATACACATGTACTTAACCTCATCATGTGAATCAGGACACTGTTCATAGAACTATCCAACCCATCGGCATCTTAACCGGTTTTACACAATCATCTAGAGACAAAATCAACCTGTGATCTTCCATGTCTCTAGAACACACTCATGCCAAAGAATTTTTCTGCTCCAAATTCCTCATGACATGCCACTGAACTAACCTTACCCTTAGCTCAGCAAAACCCTGTATGTCTGAACCTGCACCAAGCATACCATCCACATACAATAACAGGATAATGTTGTGACCATCATCCACCTGGTAAGACAAACACAATGGTTATACTAACATTGACTAAAGCCCTGCTTTGTCATCCACTTGGTACCACCTATCAGACCTGTACCACTATCCTGCAGCTTGCTCAAGACCACATGACCTAGCCTTCTATCTCATGTATCTATTCTCTCTATTCTTTAACCAAGGTATCCATTCGTCTTTCAGTGCTTTCTTCTGGCTCGCAACCTACCAAATCTCCCATTTGGTTTTGCATCCTCATTCATGCCATGCTCCCACTGTTTCTTGGATCCTTCCTACTCTGTAGTGAGCAATGAGTATAAAGAAGAGGAACAATGAATTTGAGGCTTACTTACCACTTTCAGTCCTCCATATGGGCATTTGAGACTCCTTGACAGCTTGTTGTCTACCCAAAATCCATTACAATGACCGACCTTGGTCACCACACAATTTGCATCTGACTGATGTCGATTTCCATGCAACTATCCTTTCTATCAATGCCAATTTCCTGACTGACATTGGTCTTACCTAGTTGCTGACATCAGTTCTCTGACTGACGCCAGTAGCCACCCTACCTGACACCACTGGCTCTTATTTGCACATGATCGACATCGACACCTGTCTGTTCGACGCTGATTCCCCTAGACTGATGCCGATAACTGTGTTCACCTGTGAGTGATGACTTTTTACCTGTGAGCTCTCTGTGGATCAAAACCCTATCCAAACTAACCTACTCAGAGATGTCCAGCCTTTTCCACTGATCTTTGTCTGTCATCTCCTCCAAGAACACCAAGGCTTTCCAGCTCTTAAGTTTATCAAATACATCAGTCTTCCTTTTCCTGCAATAAACACAATCCTTTCTTGTAGCATCCCACTACTCACAAAAATCTCGGCCTTTGCTCTCTGAAGCTAAACTCTTACCATTTGACTTAAGAACATCCATTCCCTTCTCACTTATGTGACCAGGCCTACCTGTGCAATAGAAGTGGAATCAGTAATACAAACAAGTAGATAAAGAGTACTTGCTTTCTTACCACATGTTAATTCAAGTGCATCCACTATGAGATTTCTTGTGCATCTCTCATCACCTAATTTTTTTGAATCAATTAGCTGCATCTTCAAGATTGGGACCTGCATGACCTTCTTTAACACCCATGTGTTGGCTACCTACAATTTCAGCAACACTTCCCCTTTGACAATACTTTGACAAGGCACACCAGCCCCTCTATATGGGGCTGCATGGAAAGAGGCAATAGAATCTATAAACCAAGATTCTACTTTATCCAAGGAACATTCCAGAGCATCATGTGCAACAACACCTGCAACATCTGCTTCTTCAGTTCCTTCATGCTGATCTGCTACCAACCAACAATCTTTCTTTTCTTGCTCTTTCTTTCCATAACACCGTAATTGACCATTCGTGCTTTTTAATTCTTCCATTCTTAGCTTACTTTCTTTTGCCATTGCTATACTCCCACTCAATTAGAAACCCCTGAGAGTGACCTATAATCAAACACAAATCTACTCCCTACAACCTTAGCTCTGATACCACTTTGTCAGGAATCTAGAACAACAAACATGCTCTGACTCCACTATTAGGATCTAGGAAGCACAATTGATTACCATGTACAAGCAACTTAACATGCAAAATTAAACCAGAAGTAACATGTAACTATAATTTAGAAATAACACAGAATATGAGAGACAATACCCAATTGTATCAATACTCTTCCAGAAGGAAATACAACAAAGAAGATGCCACAGTCTTCTTTCTTACACATCTCTAGGGCTCCCACACCTCTAGGGCATAAATAGTAAATCTCTTCAAGAGCTCACTCTCTCTCTTACGGTCCCAACACACAAATCAAACATAGAGTTGGTGTTCACCTCCAACTAGTCAATATCCACTACTACCAGTACACCGAGTATACACACATACTCAACCGAGTACACAACGCACTCCAAGTAGTTTTCCCATGAACTTGCAACAACCTGTAACTCAAATGATCTTACTTTGGAAGGATCTACCTTGCCTTCCTCTATTTCTCATTGATGTGTTGCTGTCACCTTTGATCTTGCTACCCTGCAGATCTACCTTTGACCCTTGCACACACACCTGTAGATCAACCGATCTTGCTTACCATGTAGATCTTCAAACGTGGCCTTGCACACCTATCAACCAAGATCCTATATACATGAAGAATCCTTCTGATTATTCAAACTAGCACCCACACTTAGCATTGTGGCACTAGGAGGAACACACCTTGATCTCTTCACTCTGAAGGAGCTAATTTTTGCTCTCTTACTCTCTAGCACAAATTATAATACATCCCATGAGTCTATTATATAGATCCCATGTAAAAAATAATTAGACATCCAATTACAATAATTAGATCCACAGCTCAATACTATAATTAGCCTTCTTACATGCAAACAATCGGTTCGTTAACTAACTGTCTATGAACTAGCAGTTTTGGAACCACACAGGTGACTAACGTCGATCCCTATCTGCCTAGGGGTGACTGACGTTAGCCAATCCCTGACCATCATTGGTAGCTTCCTGTCTCCACCTGACCGACGTCGATTGGCCTGATCGACGCTGGTGACTATGACACTCAGCACCCTCCTCCAATGTCTGCATCAGTGAAGCTTTTAGCTCCACAACCTAACAAAAAAGAGTGGGAATTATTAGAGATCCTATTGTGAAAACCAAAACCATTCCAAAGGAGCCATTTTTTGAACTTTTCTCAATATTTATAGATGATTTTGGCCATGAAGGACCTAGTGATATGAATGGGAGATTGGATGAAGATCAAATTGAGGAAGCCAATTCCTTTATAGGCTTTCTTTCCCTTAGGCAATGCTAAGGAGATATAGTGTCTGAATAATACCTTCCAAGCTTCTAGACCCTTAATGGCCCTCATAACCCATTTGGCACATAAGGCAAATCCTTGCCAAGTTATGTCGATAAGTCCCATCCCTCTAGCTTCATGTGAAAGGCAGAAATATTCCCAAGTCACCCTATGGAAACCTTTACCTTGGGGAAAATTAGCCCACATGAAATCTATAAGCAATTTCTCCAACTTCTGGTAAGATTTTTTTGAAGGGACCCAGCATGATGAGTAGTACACATGGGTGGATGTAAGAATATTTAAATAGATTTGAAATTTACCTGCTAATGAAAGAGACTTGGTCATCTAGTAATCTAGCTTCTTAGCAACTCTATCAACAACATATTATCACAACAAAGGTGGTGAAGCATCGAAGGCAAAAGGGATGCCAAGAAATTTAAAATTTTTGTCATTTTGGATCCAAGTCCAACCATACATAGCCTCCCACACAATGTGAGGGAGGTATGGCTGCTTGTAGCATCAATTTTTTTGCCATTAGATGCTGGATCCAGAGGCTAGGTAGAAGGTGTCAAGATACTGAAGGTCATTATCCATATTATATTCATCTTCAATGAGGGTAAGGAAGGAATCAATTACAAAATGGTCATTAAGCAATTGCATATTCTCATGAGGGTTGGCTACATTGAGCAGGAGCTAAATTCCCTTAATAAGGCCATAGGATTGGGCTTTGCTAAGAAGGTATCCAATCCCCTCAGTAACAAGTACATAAAGGGATGGTGTTAAGGGGCACCCTTGGTGAATGGAGTGGTAAAGGCCAAATTGCTTAGATGTGACTTTGTTAATGGAGAGGACAGTCAAGACGTCTGTGAAAAATATTTGAATGGTTTGAATGAAAATGGGCCAAAATCCTAGAGTGTGAAACATGGATAGAATAAAAGGCCATTCAATGTGATCATAAGCTTTTTCAAATTCAATTTTAATAAACATGGATTATTGGTTGGATCATCTGGCTCAATCCATACCTTCCCAAATAGCAATGATGTTATCCAGAATGTAGTAGCTCTTGATAAAGCTAGTTTATTCTAGATGTACAATGAGAGGCAACAAATTATGCAGTCAGATTGTGAGCCCCTTGGTTATGATTTTATAGGATACATTGAAGAGGGTGATGGTTTTAATCACGGGATATAATAAGAGGGGGGGGTGAATCAGTATATCATATATATTATAAAACTTTCCCTTAATCAAATTCCACTTAATCAAACATTCAAGATATGTAATAAAACTCAAACAATAAACACCACACAAAATAGAGAGAGACACCAGATATAATGTGGAAACCCAATGTGGGAAAAACCATGGAGAAAAATCTCAAGTATATGAATGAGCACCAACCCAAACAATATTTGCAAGCATAAAATTGCAGGAGCACCAACCCAACAACTATTCTTGAGCACCAACCCACAGGAGCACCAAACCCCTTTGCCGAGCACCAACCAAGGAACTATTCATGAGCACCAACCCACAGGAGCACCAACCCTTTTGCTGAGCACCAACCCATAGGAGCACCAACCCAACAACAATTCGTGAGCACCAACCCACAAGAGCACCAACCCCTTTGTGTATACCACACACCTATCTCTCAATGTTGCTATCTCAACAAATGATAGTTCAATACAACATCTCTTTCCTCTCTCTCACCTTTGCTCTTCTAAGCTAGATATAACAAATAAAAATCATATTCATCTCTCACAATTGCTCTTCTAAGATAGATATTACAATATCAAATCAACCTCTATCTCTCATATTACAAATGGCTTCTCAAGCCTTTATTTATAGCTTTCCAAATGACCTTTGGCCTTCCCCCTTTGTGACCGTTCAATCCTCATGGAAAATACTGCCAAACTTGTATGACCCTTCATTTCCTTGCCTTTGAAAAGTCATGTGGTGACCCTTCATGATCAAAAATGTCCTTGCCTCTTTTATCCTTATCTTGGTGAATTTTCATATTCCTCAAAGTGTCCCTTCATGAGAAATGGCACCCTTCCTCTTTCGTCTTCACTTGGTGACTCTTGGAGTTCCCCAAGATGACTCTTCATGGGAAAATGTGTCCCATCCTTATTTTGTCTTTACCCCATGACTCTTTGACTTCTCCATAGGCCCTTCTTTTATCTCATATTCAACCAAAAATATATTCATTAATATTAAATAAATATTAACTCACATTAGCCAAGATATATATATATATATATATATATATATATATATATATATATATATATATATATATATATATATATATATATATATATATATATATATATATATATATATATATATATATATATATATATATATATATATATATATTAAAAACAACATTAAATGCAATGGGGCCTTTATCACAAATAATGCTAGACCTTTGACATTAATGACAATATTTCCAACAAATGGACTACCAGTTGTAGATCAAATTTTGGTTTCCCTGCTTAGGTATGAATTTAATATTTACTTTATTAATATTTTTACTGAATGTGTGTGCAAAATGCTTCTTGGTAAACCTTGAGCATGTCATTACCAAAAAGATCCCAAAGGATTTTTACTTTATTAATATTTTTACTGAATGTGTATGTGAAAAATGCTTCTTGGTAAACCTTGAGCATGTCATTACCAAAAATATCCCAAAGGGTTTTGTAGAATTCACAAGGGAAGCCACCAATGCTAGGGTCTTTGTCATTAGCCATATGTGTTACTGCTTCATGTAAATCATCTATAGTGAGTGGCCTATCACAAATCACCCACTAAGCAGGAGTGAGTTTTCAAGACACAACTAAAAGACATTGTTGAAGGGTAGTTTCTCATTCATCTGATGGATCTTGAGCTTGGAATACTTGTTGATAATGGTGCATAAACACTTTCACTATCTACAGTGTTTCTAAGAGTTTATTACCAACCTTAGTAATAAATTGAATCTGTTGCTTTGAGTTTTTAGCTTGTAGCATTTGAAAGAATTCTTCATAATCTTTATCCCCAATCTTCAACCAATGAATCTTGCCTTTGACTTGAGATTCTCAATCATTGTAGTTATCTGCAATCTAGATGCAGTACCACAAGAAAGCAACTATCACCTACAAGATCTCATTAAAGGGATTTTTTTCAAGATCTAGGGTTGTGCAGGTTAATTCTGAATAAGTAGCAGAGTAGGAATGTCTCCTAATTTTGGAAATTTGGTAGCCATAGATTTGTAGGAAGTGAGCAGTCCTTTGAATTGTGTCATCTCACTAGAGAATCCAACTAGATTCTTGGGAAGGACATGGGTCTAAATTCTAGACTCTCCTAATGTGTGCCACCATGGGCCCATGCTTGAGTAGAGAGATGTTGAGAAAAAATCACATTTTGTGAACCTTAGGCTTCATGAACTACCAAGTTACATGAAACTAAATGTGGGAGTGGTTAGAAAGCCCAAAATTTAGAATCATCTACACTAGTAGGAAGAATCTATTATCAAAAGAGAAGTATGGATGGGAACCCATCATTTCCTTATCAAGATGCTTCAAAATTTGAGTAGGGCCTTCCCTAAAGTTACTCAAAGTGTACCAAAATCCATCTATAAGATGGCACGAAATATTAGGGTCATAAAGACCCCATTTAGTACACATGTAGAACCTCGCCTCCCTTTTGATATCTACCCACCTCATGGATAAGTGGTCCATTTTATCTTTGGGAGCTACCACCATATTAAATTCACCACATAATACCCAATGAGATTTAGGGAGGTCATCCATAATCCACCATCATAAATGGGTATGCTCCAATGCATCATTTGAGGCATAAATATTAATAAAGCTAAAATAATGGCTTTCAATATTTTTAAAAACCCATACTAATCAATTGGTGGGGTCCACGCTAGATTGCACTAAGTGTGGCCACCACCTTGGAGAAATGAAATTGATCACCCCTTCACATCCTATGGCATGATGGATATGCAAAATGATAATCTCATGCCAGATGGAATTATTGAGAGCCATCAATAAAAAATATGCCACCTTGACTTCTTGCAAGCAAATAATGTCCATATTAGGGAACTTCCTTCTAAAATCACACATGATAAACTTATATTTTGGGTCCTTGAGACCCTAAACATTTCATGAAAATCAATTCATAGATGATAGGAGTCAAGGGACATGTCCTCTGAATCCAACCCTTCCAGGGTGTCATACCAATTCTACAAAAAATGTCCACTGTTGGCATTCAAAAATTCATATTGTTTCTTCAAGTTAGGGTGAGCTATAAACTCTCCTTCCTATAGGGATACAAGAACACTTGGGTAGATCTAATCGAGAAGGAATTAGAAGAGTGGTGAACTACGAGTGTGAAAATTTGGGAGAGCTAGGCCCAGAGGCCTTGAGACCTTGAGACAAAATATTTGTAACCAATGGGGTGTTAAACACCTTAGTATTTTTAACCAATTTTGGGGCTTCTACTAGAGTGGGATCTTTTTTAACAGGAGCCTACTCCTATAAGCCAATGCTCGAGGATGGTTTGTCACCTTTGGGGGTAGTAACTGATTTGGAAGCTTTAGGATGTGAATTCCTCTTCCCTACCATTGTCCATCTATCTTAAGCTAGTTTTTTTATAGCCTCAGGAGAGGACTTGGTGGTGAGGGTGAGTGGTTAGCTAAATTATTATGAGCCAACTAAAGGGGACAATCCCATATATTATGGTCTATGGCTTGGAAGTGAAAACAAATATTAGGCAAGTTGATATATAAGACTCATTGAGAGTACCTCACATTCCTAACTTGGATTTCCAAACACTCCTTGAGGTCTTGAGATAGGTATACTTCTACACAGACCCTCTTTTGTGGTCTAGCAGAGTAGAACTAGTTTTATTTATGAAAAACCACATAGCCTATGGAGGATGTAATTTGGTAGATAAAGTACTATCATGGGAGTGGGAGGGTTGAATTGGCCTATGAATTCAACCCAAACTAGGACTTTAAGAGCAGTGTGCTCTGAGACTATAAAGTCTCATGTCTAAGGGGAGAGGACCATGAGCGAGTTCCTAACATAGCAAGTGGCAGACTTATGGAGGATTTCTCTAGCATGGGTTGGGTTAGAGAATTAGAAGAGGAATAAACCCTTAGTCATGTTTTGGATGCTCTCTAACTTGATGCCATGAGATGCCTAGTGAGTTTGAACCCAAGAGCATAACATGATTTCAAAGGGGATTCTCCCAAAAAAATAACCTATCAAACAAAACTTATCTAACCATTGACATGTAGAATTAAATTCAAGAATAAGTATTATAACATCAGGTTCCAAAACATTACCTCATGATATACTTTCAGGACAAACTTCCTCAGGTGCTTGTAGGGGGCCATTGCTTGGTGCTCCTCCATTCTTCTCTGTAGCTAAAATAGTCAAGATAGAATGGGGGGGGAGGACATTATAAATATTGGAATCAACCAAAGGTGATAAATCCTATACATCAATTAATTTTAATTCCTGTAGGAACTTAATTTTGTGATATGAACCAAGGATGGACAAGTGAGGAACCAAGAGCTGACTCAATGGTAAACATGGAGAAAACCCTAGTAGAGCAATTTTCCTTCCAAAATCAAATGAAATAATAAATTAAAATATATTTTAAATAATTTAAAATTATTTTTTATGAAATTGATGATAATGTTTATTACTAGAATTATAGTTTATAATCAATAAATACACTTGAAATAATCAAGAGAAGTTACATCTTTATAAACATTGGTTCATAGTTGTTGGCATGGATTTTTTACTTTCTCCCAAGAATGTGATGATTAAAGTCATTTTTATTCTCCAATAATTTTCATATTTTTGATTTCCATTTATATTATATCTACTTGATGTAACATAACTCATTTTCAATTTTTGATTTGTAACACAATTCTGAGAATTACAATCAATGAACAATGTGTTGGTAATTGAAAATCATCTTCGAAGGTCTCTTGAAAAATAAATCAATACAATTTTTTTATGTTTATATTGAATATATTAGAATATATTTTCCCCAAAAAAAACATGAAATTTAAACTTGTGTAACCCATGGCTTGAATGAGTAACCTCAAACGATTGTCCTCTATCATTGACTATATACCAACGTGAGAAAAATATTGCAGTGCCACCTTCAAATTTTGTTTTAAATGATCTTGAATGTAGTATGACATATTTTCTATTTTATAACCTTATTTTTATCCTGTATCATGCATTTGCATATATATATTGTTTTGTGTACAACAAATAATATTAAGTCATCCAACCCCAAAATCAATAGTGTTTTAGAAGTTGGTTTTAGCTTCTCCTTTGAAATGTCTGCAATTTATTAAAAAAGAAATGAATAATTTGTTAATAATATAATATTATAATAAATATAACATGAAATTTTTTAAATAAAAAGTTTTACATGTTACTAGACTGATCGTTGATGTGATTTTGATTTACATTTCTTATTGTAACATAAAAACATAATGCATTTCATTTGATTCATTTTTTTTGGCATTTCTTTAAATATTATAAAGACTCATATAAACACATATAAAAATAAATAAATGCTTAGGCATATTATAACTATATTACTCATTATACACGGATGTACCATTTCTATTGTCAGTTTTGTAACATATATATGTATATAAAAGTTCATATTGAATCCTTATAAATTGACCATGACATTATCATATTCTGAAATAGTACCATTTTGCCATAAATCATTTCTCATAGATGTTGATAGGAATTTAACATTGATCAACCAACATATATATTCTTATAATAATGAAAGTATCAGCTATTCTTATGCATACCAATACATATTTATATGTTTATGCAGTCCATCACAACAAACAAAATAGGATTTACTCTTTTAAGCCATAATTCATTATCACTAAATTCATATGACTATATACACCTTAATTTTCATATCAAATTAAACACCCTTCATATGCTTCCAATAAGACACATCAAATTAAAATTGTTTAAAACAATAGCAATGTAATTGTTTCTAGCACAATATACTTTATTGTTTTTTAATTGATAAAGAACACATGGATAATTTGCATTAAAATTTATTGTATTAAAGATATAGTATAACACATATTGTTTTATTTTAAACTAGGTAAATTATACTTGTAAACAACATTGTAATGGAAAAATTAAACATGTAAACAATATTTTAATGGGTAAATACAACCACATTCAAGTCTACACAACAATAAAATGAACCCATGCTTCTAAATTTCAAGTTGATGCAAGTCTATATTTTATTATTTTCTATAATCTCCTGTCCATGAAGAAAAATTCAATTTTAATGTGTTTAAATAAATAAAAATAATTAATATATTCTAGACTTGTATGAAATTGTATAATTATACATTTATTGAAAAGGGTTTTCACCTTTTTTTGTCTTTTTGTAGTTTGTATGGGTGCACTCTTTCATTGAAACTTTGGTTATTTATTCCCTAAAAGGTATTATATAATGTATAACCAAAAAAATTCATCATTAATTGATTTGATATATTTATTTAATAAAAGTGTCATGTTGTAGAGTTTTATCTTGTGTTATTTTTGTAGAGGTACCAACCTGTAGAGCTGTGTCATGGGTGGTTATGTTGGAGACACAAAGTTCTAGAGATACATTATGAACTATTTTAATTGAGACATTTATATATGAATAAATGTTATATCAGTATTGTTAATCGTTGATAAATAAAAATATATATAATGGAAAAAAATATGCATGATCTTATGTTACCTTCTTCAACTTACGATGTGTCATGTTCATTGATATGATATTTTGTTATTATTGTTTCTTCATTTGCATGAAATGTCATTAGTGTTACACACCAAAATATTGCTAAGCTATTAGGTTTGAAAAATAAAGAATTCACACTGAAAGATTGTTAAGATGTTATATTTAGAAAATGAAGCATGATTATAAAATAAATAAAAAATGTTATGCACTTGGTACTGATTGAAGTGGTTGTTCTTGTATTGGTTTCTCTAAATTTGTCAAACAATTTTGAAATTGAAGATTAAAAATTGTTTGTTCTTTAGTTTTGGTAATGCAAGATAAATTTCTTTGTAATTTTATACAAGAACACACCAATACAACTCCTGTATATACCCTTAATATGTCACATGCATTTGAATCGTTAAAAGTAGAGATAAGTTTCTCAAAAAATATGTTATCTAGTTCATTTTTAAATGGCCTTCCTATTTTATATGAACCAATCATTTGAAATGTTGGTATGTCTTTGTAGATGTCAAAACCTTCCTCTAATCTACTTTGTTGTGAATGGAGGCTGAAACCTTGCAGCGAAAAATGAGTAGGATCCTAAAAAAAATTGATACTTGTAATATGTGTCCAATTGAATCCATAACTATTTGGAACCCATAGTATGACACCCATGTCTTGCATGTAATGGAAATCAACAACACACAGATTCTTGAGAAAGGTCTGAATAGTAGAATAATGTTCTAGTTTATGGATGATGAATACATTGAAGGCCCCAATAATAAATTTTTCAATCAATGCCTAAATAAATAGATGAAGATATACTTCCTTAAAAACTTTAGTGAGATTCAAAATATTAATAATTATCAAATTGGCATTCAAACCAAGAATGAATGTTTCACTAAAATCTTCTAAACTGAATGGCCAAAGACATGGGGGCCCATAATGGCAATTGAATCTTTCTGTATTTGTCTTAAGAAATTGACCTCTATCATTATATAGATAATTTTTCAATATGCTTAATGAATTTTGAGATAATGCTTCCCAAACATTTTTTATTTTTTGCAATACCTTCATTTACGACACACAAATCATTAAACCTTTTCGTATAAATTTTATAATGCTCCATTACCTCTTCAGGTGTGATTATTTGGCCTAGTGGTAGTGCCATATCATGGTTGCTAAAATAATCTATAATTTTTGGCAATATTTTACTTTCTATCTTTACCCTTTTGCACCAATTATCCATGTTGTTGTACCCAGGGATTTTCAATAAGGAAATAGACCTTTTTTCCAATAAATTTATTAGTTCTATTTTTTGTTTTTCTGAAATCCCTTGAATATTTCTAATTAATATTGTACTAATCAAATTTAAATCTTGTTTATCTGAACCAAGTAAAGTACCACTTTCAAACAAATCAAATGCCTTATCAAAACAATCCCAAATGAGGTTTTCCATGAAAAGAAGGCATTTTCTCTCCTACAGTTGTTGTGCTCAATAGTTCATTTATGTGAACAATTGTCTATCTTATTCATGTATTTCTTCCATATTTTTATTCCCTATTTCAAGATTCTTCTAGCCTGTAAATTTTATAAGGTCATGTATAGATTGAACTCTTTCTACAAATGAAGCCTTATAAATTGTTTCATTGGTTTCATTATATTGGTTACATATTTTGTACACAATATGGAATGGATTACATTTTTTCAAAAAACTTGCCATTCTAATAGAACATTTATTTATCAATGATTATGAATTGTATTACTCCTCTAAAATAATTCTTTGTTGTGATGTAATTTTGTATTGGCCATCTACAATTTTGAACCTTAAGATTTTTTTTCTGCATCATATCTTCTAGGACTTCTTTTGAATCAATAATATATTCAAGATTTCCTGGATCAAAAGAAATTAACAAAGCATCATTCATTGAAACTTCATTATCTTTTATAAATGAATGAATTATATAATTCACCCCTCTTTCATTAAATTTTTTTATTTTGATATTAGCATCCCATAATTCACAAATCCCTACATGAATGTTCAAGGCATAATTTCTAGAGAAAATATACCATGTAGATAATTAACTGTGTGTCTCATAAGAATTTTGTGTCAACAAAAGTGTTCCAATCTTTTGTTCGATCTTATTTTTCTCCACTAGTGTGAGTACTTGTATGACCTCTTTCAAATCTTCATATAAATATGTTTCCCTTACTTGTCTTGTTTTCTTTAATGTTTTTTCTATCATGACTATAGGGTATCTTAAATATATATTTTCATGTTGGAAAGTATAAGAAGTTGTTTCCCCTTGTTCATGTTTTTCTTTCAACATATGTTTTATTATAATGATAAAATTATCTTTTTCTATCAACCCAGACATTTGAAGGCTATCATAGCTATTCAATTGAAACCTAAATGTTTCACAAGGATAAAAATTAATTTTTGTCAACTCCATTTTACTGGGTGTAAATTTATTTAAATTAATTATAGATTGATGGAGAATTCCATGTTATCCATTTCATACTTTTAGTTGGAATTGAAGGGCATCTTCAAGTTCATACTTATCACAGGGAAGGATTATTCCAATCAGAGAAGATTTTTTTCTTGATGTACTGCTAAACAAGTATATATTTTCATGCATGTTTAGCAGACTAAATAATTCAAAATACCAATCAGTAAGAGGAATTTTGTCACCACCATAAAATGGAAGATGTTGATGTGGATTTAATGTTAGTTTTGGTATTTTATATGGTACTCTATCCAAATTATCTTAGAGTGAGGACTTATTCAACCTTTTATCCAAATTCTCTTCGAGTGAGGCCTTCTTCTACCTTTTAAGTGTGGGAATTCCTTTTTCACCCAAAGACATTCTGAAAAGCAAGTGAAATGATTGAAATATTTATCTTTTGTAAAATGCAAGTTACATATTACATTGGTTCATGACATATTTTTGTGTTTGAGAAAAGATTAAATGTATATCAACAAATGTTAATTCTAAAATACAATACAAACTACATATTCATCTTATAATAAATACATTAACTCACACTTAAACTAATAAGGTATGACCAAACCAAAAATAAATTATGTGCACCAGCCAATATAATTTGATGGGCAAAGGAATCCACAAACATTTGTTTCAAAAGAGAAAGATGAGGGGAAGTATGTTTCTAATATATGTCAAAATACCCATCAACAGGTACCTTCAAGGTATCTCCTATGAGATACCTTTCAATCATACACTAGAGTGAATTTTTTTACAAGACATCTTATAGGAGATACCTTCAAGTTAACTATGATGGTATTATAAGTATACTTCAAGTCCCTTGAAGGAATCTCCTAGTAGACACCTCGAAAGCACTTTCCTTCACCTTGAATGTATCTCCTAGTAAAAATTTCCCTCACCTTGAAAGCACTACTAGTTGATAACTTGATAACTTGAAGGGTCTTCTAATATTTGGAAGAGAATGAATTTTAGGTCTTCTTGTATACATGCTCTTTCCATCTCAATCTAGTTTAACAATTTTCCCTGTTATGATAATAATTTTAGATCCAAATAATTACCTTATTGTACCTCTAATATTTTGCTTTACCTTGATGGTCCTTTTAATATCTTCAAGGTATCTCTTAGGATATGCCTTCAAATTACCCATGAAGGAACTACAAGATTATCAAAGGGATGTCATATTAAATACCTCAAGATTAAATTTGCTCAGTGTTATTGAGGTTTGTAATATCTTCAAGGTATCTTCTAAGAGATACCTTTAAGTTACCCATGAAGGAATCTCCTACTGGATATTATTGATGCCTAAAACTCTTGCTCTTGATAAACAATTTCTTATAGAAAGCTTTATAGATGTGGGATAAAATTGTGATCTATGAAGCAACCTCTAGGATTCCCATGATGCTTAGAATAAGAATTATGTTGATGCATTTCTCCCTCTAAACTACCTCTAGAATTATTGTTAGAAATGGGGCCCACTTCCCTTGATCAATGACACACAATTACTTTAAAGAAGAACTCCATTCTTTCCTGACGAGCTTCATGATGACATGTGTCATCAACTGAAGGAATTGAGTAAGAGGAGGCCAATACAACACCCACTAAACTTCACTAAGAATGTTGATGATGAAAAGGCTAATTGACCCAAAACTTCAAAATGTGGATTATGATCTATAGATACTTTGAGGTTGAACTTGACCAGTGTTATAGAGGTCTATAATGGATTAAATGAGATACCTTTCAAACAAGCACAAGAGGGGATTTCTACTTCAAGGTATCTTTTAAGAGAAACCTTTGGCCCAAATATTTGATTTTTATTATATCAAACTTTCCAAGACTGCTTGACTATGTTTGCCTATGTATGTACAACACCTACTCACAAAAAACATTGATTCTAAAAACACTTGTCCACAGAGAATCCATCTTCAAAGGTAAATCTTGAGACCATAGGGACTTTCCTTTCTACTCTACCCTTCTCCTTATTTTGGAATCTTCTTGAAGTGAAACTTTCTAAAGGAGATAATTTCAAATCACCCATTAAGATACCTTCATTTTACCCTCAAGGATAAAATTTCAACTCACCCATTAAGGTATTAGAAGGTTCTTGAAGGAGTCTCATATTAAAATACCTTGAAGTGGAACTTACCCATCATTATTGTGGTGTATAAAAGATTTAATGAGTAAATAGGTGTTTCAATTATAGAAGGTAGTTAACAATACATTGATTATTGTGTATAAGGTCTTCTCTATCCTATCAAGGGGCAAAGGATTATTAATTCCAAGATTCAATGTGAAACCATCCAAATTTTAGACTTCATAATATTCAATGAGTACTCTTCAAGATTTTTGAAAGTAATGCTTGGGATTTTTGAAAGTACCCTAAGGGATTTTTTGGAAAGACCCTTCGGCCTTTTATCACTTTTCCCTTTCAAAATGACCCTTCAAAATTTTGTCATCAGATATTTTGTCTGACTCAAAAATCCCAAAATAATTCCCTGCAATAATCTTTCCAATGTAATTTTCTTGAAACAATGACCCCAAGGGCACATACCCTTCAGGGTTTGTGCAACTTACCCTTTGAGAGTTTTGGTAAGGATTATTACCATACAAAATTGCCTTTTAGCCTTTTTAAAATGTCCCTTTACCCTCCGTGATTACCTTTCAACATTTTTGGAATGGTCCTTTACCCTCCAAACTTACTATTTGAGACTTTTATCTTGGGTCCTTTCCCCAATGAGAAGTGCCCTTCATACCTTTTGAAAGTACCCTTCAGGATGTTTGAAAGTATCCTTTGGGATTTTTGAAAGTACCCTTCGGGATTTTTGAAAGTACCCTTCAAGATTTTTGAAAATACCCTTCATGATTTTTGGAATGGCCCTTTGCTCTCTAGACTTACCCTTTGGAACTTTAGTCCCAAACCTTTCCCCAATGAGAAGTGCCATTTAGACCTTTTTTTAGCCTTTTTTGTAAAGACCCTTTAAGCTTTTTGTCATCACCACTTTGACCTATGAAATAATTCTCCCAAGATAGTTTCCTTGAGACATTGAATTCCTCAAACTTTTTTTGTGATGTAGTCATTTTATCATGTTGAAAAATTTAATCTATGTCACTTGGTTTTATCTTTTATATGTTCCTAAGCCCTAAATTTAATATTTCTTATTGTTTTCAAGAACTAATCTTGATCACTACTAGTTGACATTTTCTAATTTAGATATCATCCACACCTATTTTGGTTGTACATTGTTCCTGAATCTCATTTGGATTAATGGACATATTTTTAGATACCCCTTCTAATGTTGCTATGAATTATTGTTTGTGTTTCTATATTGTATGTTTAATGGAATTTTATTTGGAAATGAACATGTGTAGGGTATTTTTTTGGTTGTACATTGTTCTCGACTCTCATTTGGATTAATGAACATGTTTTTACATGATCATAGTTTTAGCCCTTCTAATGTTGCTATGAATTGTTGCGTGTGTTACCTAAAGTCCATTTTGTGGATTTCTCCTTCAAGGAACAAGTGGAATTTTATTTTACATAGAAGGCACCACTATGTTATATTTTGAAGGCCTTTGTAATACCTTCAATATATCTCCTAGGAGATACCTTTCAAACATGCACAAGAATGGATTTTCCCTTCAAGGTATCTCCTAGGAGATACATTTCAAATAGGGATAAGAGTGGATTTATCCTTCAAATAACAAGTGCAATTTATATTTACATGGAAGGCACTACTAGGTGATATTTTGAAGGACCTTGTAATACTTTCAAGTTTACAAATGCATAAGAGTGGATTTCCCCTTCAAGGTATCTCTTAGTAGATACCTTTCAAACAGGCACAAGTGTGGATTTCTCCTTCAAAGAACAAGTGAAATTTTTATTTACATAGAAATCACTACTAGTAGTTGTATAAACAAGTGGTCAACAAGTGGAATATCCTATTTTGGAACTACTGGATGATATTTTGAAGACCCTTATAATACCATCAAGGTATCTCCTAGGATATACCTTTCAAACATGCAAAATAATGGATTTATCCTTCAAGGTATCTCTTAAGAGATAGCTTTCAAAAAGGCACAATAGTGGATTTTTTATTCAAAGAACAAGTGTAATTTTACTTTGCATGAAAGGCACTATTGGGTGATATTTTCAAGGACCTTGTAATACCTTCAATGTATCTCCTATGAGATACCTTTTAAATGTGCACAAGAGTGGATTTCCCCTTCACGGTATCTCTTAGGAGATAAATTTAAAATAGGGACAAGAGTGGATTTATCCTTCAAGGAACATGTGAAATTTTCCTTTACATGGAAGGCAAAAGGTTTATAGGTGTGGGACTAAATTGCAGTCTAGAAAGCAACCTATGGAATTTTAGAAGCTGATTTTTCATTCAATTATGGGGGTGAAAAGGATAAAAGAAAGGAAAGAAAATAACATGTAAAGTAAATTTAAAATAAGGCGATGAACTGAGAGATTTGAAACATTATCTATAATTGCATAAATGATTAGATCCTTAAGCATTATAGACCATGAAAAAGCATAAAGCATGAGCTGCAATCTATTATAAAAGTAAAGATATAAACTATAAAAGTATAAGAAAAGAAATAGGAGACAAAGATAATTCTCTACTCAAAATAATAAAGAACATCACATGCTCTTCATTGTAGATGGTGAACATACTATAGAAGGAAACAAAAGGCACATAAAAAACATCCAATCACATCCATGAGGTGTACCTATTAAGGTTACAAAATAGAAAAAAATTAATTACTAATATCATAATATATTACAATGGTTGAAAAAGAAAGATTACAAAATATGATAACTAGAAAAAAATCATAATGAACCCCCTCTAAAAAGGAAGATCCTAGATTATATAGGCGAGATAATGCCCTGGGCAAATGACACTTGGAGATTCTACCATTCATGCCCATGATGGTGTCATTGAAACTAAAATAGGTTCTTGAGCTCATAAGTGCAATTAGCCTCTAGATCTTGGAAATGGTGTAATTATTTTGTTATTTTATAGCCACTATGCTTAGGAGAAGTGAGGTGGTGCCATGTGTATACTTTTGGAGCTATCCTACCTATGTTATGTTTAATGGCCTTGGTCCCCCTTAGAATAAATAGATTACACTTGAAGTTAGGATTAAATTGTTTCAAAAGTTTTTCTTAAATGGAGGGACCCACACTCTTGTCTAATGGCACTCCTTTAAGTTCTGACAAACTGATACCACTCACGAACAAGCATGAAGATGACATACATTAAGTTGGTGCTTCTCTGGAGGGGCTGGGGACTTCTTTAGTGAGATTGAGTGTGGGGGCATCATGTGTTATAATTGGATGAAGGTTTTTAATTAGGCAAACTTTTGAAAAGGGCCCCTAAATAAGGAAGGGATAGAAATGGGAAACATCAAAAGGTGTCAAGGAACTACTAACTATCGAGTGAGCTCAAAGCCAAAGATGAGATACTTTAAAATTGACAAATGTGGATTTTTGATCTACAATTCTTGGTAACTCACAAGGGCATCTACCTACATATGGGAGAACCCAAAAAATTTGTACTTGAACTAATCAAAGCAAAATTACAAAATTGGGAGGAAGGTGTAGATACCTACAATTTTTGAAGGGACACCTGCAAGGGTGCCCATTCTTGCTCCTTTAGATAAGTTTCTTTTTTTAGAGCATCAAAGGATATGTCCAAATCTATTATCTCCTGAAGGAGATGTTTTCCAAGCCTTTGACCACCGTCAGCATCTGGAACTTCAACTGGGAGAGTGGGTATAAAATATTTTCCACCTCAGAGACATTAGGCACTTGACCAAGAGCCATGAAGATGGTCTAGTCATTCTAATTTAACTCAAGTAATTCTTTAATATGGTCCTCAAAGAGGATGCTATTATCTAACAATAAAGGGGAAGGAAGTCCCAACTTGACTAACTAATTGAGGCATCCCTACCTATCTCAAACCACATGTTTTAGGGCATTAGGCAATACCTTGCACTTGTTGGCTACCTTGATACAACTAAAAAACTCATTAACTTTGGCCACCTATTGCCTCCAATCATTTACCCCTACTACTTGTGGCATCTCATGATAAGAATTTTAGAGATTCTAGATGAGGCTCTCTAACTTTGGGACCTTGGGGGAGATGAAGGTAATCACGTAATCAACAAATGTGCTCATTTGAGAGGCTAGATTCTATGCTTCTATAATGAAAGTCAACACTATCTTTAGGTTTGATGTCATGACCTTGATCCTTTCCCAATAGGATTTATATAGTTGTTACACCATAAAGAGGATTTTTGAGGCATATGGATGGATGACAAGGTTGTTCATTAGCTTATCAATTTCTTGGTCCTTGACTAAGGATTCCTACTACACCTTTGTTGTAATTATTGATATGATTGATAAAAATTAGAGAGCTCCTAGTAGACTTGAGCCAATTCAATCTCATTCTCCTATAACTCATTTTTTGTGACAACTCATAGGTTAACTTCAATTTAGAAGCTCTCATTAGAGATGCATATCTATAGGTCAAACCTTAATTTATTGAGCTCTACATCTTTCACCTTAGCCTCAACATTGAGGCATTTGATTGTAGCTTTCACTTTCGTAAGCTCCAAATTGGTCTTTTCTAGTTGTTGGATCGCCTTGAGGTAGTCTATGGTAATTTACTTTTGCATCTCTTCCATCAGCTTGACTCTATCAGTGGGCTTATCCTGACTGAGGTTGAGGCTGACAACTTGAATAGCGTATTCCCTCAAATGCATCTATTCTTAGGGATTGACCATTTGGGGGGTCAAATGAGCAACCATAGGGTCATAAAATTATTACATGTGATTTTGAGTGGAGGCCTTGGCCTTCTTTACTCTCTTTCTTTCCATTTAACCTCTTAAGCTACTCTTCTTGCATTCACTTACTACTAGTACTGATCCAGCCATTGAATGCTCTCCCCCATAAAGGGGATTCCCTATGGCAATGTGAATGGAATAGATAATTATTGTTCTAAATTAGTAGGTGCCATTATTATATAGGAATTTTGATGTAGGGTGAGGGTGGAAGGGGAGAATGGAAGGACCCTATGGAGTGGGGGGAATGGTGAGTGTGCCATGATAGAGGATGATGTCAAAGTTGAAGGTGGTGGGCTGAAGAAAGGCATGTAGGAGGTGATTAGGAATATAGAGGAAAGTGATGCAATCTCAATGGAGGATTGGATGGAAAAAGATGAGAGAGGGGCCAAGGTGGTGCCTAGCTGAGTAGTAGAGACTACTACAACCTAAAGTGAGATGGTGGATATAACTGTGCAGGTGATGAGAGAGGTGGAGGTGGAAATATGGAGACCTAAAAAATGGATTTTATTTTGCATGAGCTCAGATGGAGGGATAAATTTAGGTGCCTTGATCTGCTTGTACTATAATGAACCAATCATGAGGTGCTTTGAGGGAGACTATTATTATTTTAGATCTGTGGAGTGTGAGTACATGGGAGATGACCATGAGGAAGGTTGTTGAACCTCTAAGACCTCAACCTCTTTCTGTAGTGGCATGATTCCTACTATAAACCCAAGAGTATCTTCCTCATCTTCTTCTTCTAATAAGCCCTCCTCTTGATGATGATCATCCTAAAACTTCTTAAAGATTCCACCTCTATTTTCCTCATAGAGCCTAATGTAGGGTAGGTTGATCTCATACCTATATTTTATAAAGGTGTCCTTTTTATCTTCACTCCATCCTAACTAGGTGAGTTACCTCTTCATCACCTTTTATAATTTATTGGTTGGGTTGTGAGCCTGGACATTCCCATAGAATGACTCCCATGGTTTGAGTGCATTTAGTGAGATATGATCTATGTCCACCTAATTTGGAGAATGTATTTTAGGGGTGACTTCTTCTACTCTAGGTAAGGCTAGGCTTGATGCTGAGGGGCACTGACAGTATTCAAGTTTACTATGAATTTAGTTGGATCATAGTTTCATTGGTCATCTATTAGGTCTAGGCCAGTCTCTACCATCTTGGCTATGAGTAGGTGTTCTTAGTGCCTTTTTCACACTATAATGCCTCCTCTTATGAAAGGGACATCATACATGCCTTTCTTCTTCTTCCCTATCCTATAGATAAAATCTACCATGTTGAGTTGGTCAGCCAAATCTAAGGCTAGAGTTTTATCTATTTGCATGCATGATATTCAGAAGGGTTCTCCTTGGAAACTGTACACTTGAAGGAATGAGAAGTGGACTCCCCATAACTAATTAACCAAGACCTTACTCTCAGTGAGCCACACTAGCTATACTTTGTTCATTTTGAATGTAAGGGGCTCTATGCTAAGGTTGATGAGAATTAGATATATACAAATCTTTGAAAACTCATAGTACTCCCTAATGACAGACAAGATGTGGGTCCATATACTGATTAGGTTCATCATACTAGGAAATATGTATGTTCATAGGATTTAAGGTTAAGGTATGTGGAGACAAACTAGGAATGTTGGAATAGAATGAGAACTAAAAGGAAATATGGGTATCAAAAGGTACCCACTATTGAAAACATTTTTAGCTTGTCTCTTAAGGAGGTGGGGATGGATTTCACAAAATCCAACCTAAAAGCTTATCCCTTCTACACTGAGGTTATGAGGAAGAGTTCCCCTAGCTAAAAATCTTTAACATTGGCATCAAAGTCCATTCCAAAGATGAAGACCAACATGGATAGAGTATCTCTTTGGTGTTATTTGGGAGATCTCTTAAGGGAAATGGACATAGGAGGCATCTCTATGATTTTGCTTTTGAGTAGAAAGCCAAAAAAATCTCATTTTTATCAGACTTGGGAATCCTAAATAGATTGAAGGATATCTATGTTGTATATCTTGGCCTCCTAATCACTAGGGATCCGAAGTATCTCCCTGATGTTATTTTCACTAATTTTTACCCTTAAGTGGGTGTTGTTATTAATTGTGCCAAATTAGGCATCATATCTTTACATATAGAGGGTGATGATCTCTGGGTAGGGATGAACATAAGGCACAATGAAATGTGCTAGTGTGCATTCCCATAACCTGAAGCTAAATAATTTGTAGTCATTTGTGCTAGCCCTTATTATAATTTAGGCATAAGTGCCCTCTCTCAAACTTTTTGGGTTCTTGGCTAACTTTAGGTCAAAGAGATTATCTGTGAAGTTGTTGGCTAATGTTTGGTCCCTTCAGTCCCCCTTATATGCTTTTTTGGTGTTAGGCACCTTTTATTTTACTAAAATAGGGGTAGAAGCATTGGATTTACTTATTACATGTTTAATGGAAAGGTCTCCCCAACTACTTGACCTATAGGTTCTTTGTTTGATGGGATTCTAGTGGCTTCCTGGTGAAGATGTAGAAGCTTCCATTGGTGATGATTTTTCTTTGAAATCACTCTCTATTTCTATTAAAGGTATGGATTAATGTATCTCGACATTTCTACTTGAAAATATATACTTACCCTTCCTACTTCTATTGATTCGCTTAATGTTCTTGATGCTCTCAATGTGTCAAATGGTTGGCTTGGATGAGGCAAGTGTCTTCATACATTAGTGACTAGAAGAGTCACTTGTGCCAATGGAATTTATTTGAAAAAGAAAAACAAAGGGAAGTAAAACAAAGTAAGGGGAAACAAAAAAAATAAAAAGGAAACACATGATAGAAAGGGAAACTAACTAATTATGTATAAGGGATAAGATGGGTAAGTCAGTTGAAATGCTTCAAGTCGATCCTATTGATTGGGATCTCCAATGCATTGTCATCTTAATCTTCTAATTCATAAGCATTTCTTTACCTATCACTGATGATGCAAAGTGGTCTTGTCCAAAGAGAATCAAACTTTGCATGATGTCTTGGTTTTGTGTCTCGTTGATCATATTTGAAATCTAAATCTCTAGGTTTAAATCCTGGGTTTGATGACTTCCTATTGAACCATCACTTAATTGCTTATTTTTAGATGAGCTTTGTATTACTTTACTATTCCCTCACCTCTTGGAGTTTGATCAATTTAGAAATTTGAACCTCTATTGCTCCATTTTCTTTAATTTGAATAGCCTTTAATAGCTACTATGTATGGTTTTATGATGATACTAGCATAATTATTTCTTTCCCATATACAAGCTCATATGAGGAAGTCTTCAGAACTTATGTATGGGTGATGAGATCCACTCATATGGTAATATTCATGTGTAGATACCACTCCTTTTTCTTGTCATCACACATTATTTTGATCATTCTGATAATATTTTTATTGGTAGACTTCTCTAACCCATTCCCTTATTCATAATAATTGGATGAAGCCTTCAGGATTTTACATTCACAGTAATCTTCACCCTTAAATGGGTATTATCTATAATTACACCAATTTCAATGAAGATGTATAAGTATCCATCAATAATTATTCTTCAAACCCACTCTCTATCTTAATGAAGGCATTGGATTAGCAATCCCTACTCACAAATTATCGCAATTCTTGGCTCAACTCTCTCTACTCTTTATGCTATCTATAATTGCTTAATGATATCAAAATCTCAATGCATATAAGTGTTTAGAAAAATGAGGAGGGTTGTTTATACTCCTATTCCCCTAGGTAATCTCATCATAACTATCTTCCTTAGGGGTATTTATACTTTAAAATTAATTATGGGAGAGGTGAGTCGATAACTATCTTCCGAAGAATACTTTTAAAACTTAGGAGGGCTAGGGCAAGGGCATTTGGAAAATAGAGGTGCACTTGTGCCAAAAAAAATTATTATAGAGGAAAAATAAAATAATATACCTTTCAATCATGCACAAGAGTTTATTTCCCCTTCAAGGTATCTCCTTGGAGATACATTTCAAATAGGGATAAGAGTGGATTTCTCCTTCAAGGAACAAGTGCAATTTTCCTTTACATGGAAGGCACTATTGGGTGATATTTTGAAGGCCATTGTAATACCTTAAATTTATATCCTAGGAGATACCTATAAAATATGAATAAGATTTTATTTCCCTTTTTAAGGTATCTCCTAGGATATACCTTTCAAATAGGTACAAGAGTGGATTTCTCCTTCAAGAAACAAGTGGAATTTTCCTTTACACAGAAGGCACTACTGGGTGATATTTTTAAAGCCTTTGTAATACCTTTAAGTTATATATTATTAGATACATTTCAAACATGTACAAGAGTGTATGTCTCCTTCAAGGTATCTCTTAGGAGATACCTTTCAAATAGGCACACGAGTGGATTTCTCCTTCAAGGAACAAGTGGAATTTGAAAAAAGGCACTACTAAGTGATATTTTGAAAGCCTTTATAATAAATTTAAGGTATCTCTTAGTAGATACATTTAAAACATGCAAAAAAATTTATTTCCCCTTCAATGTATCTCCTAGGATATACATTTCAAATAGGGACAAAAGTGGATTTCTCCTTCAAAGAACAAGGGCAATTTTCCTTTACATGGAAGGCACCACTAGGTGATATTTTGAAGGCCCTTGTAATAAATTCAAGGTATCTCCTAGGAAATACTTTTCAAACATTCATAAGATTGTATTTCCCCTTTAATTTATCTCGTATGAGATACTTTTCAAATAGGAACAAGAGTGGATTTCTCCTTCAAGGAATAAGTGGAAATTTTCCTTTACATGGAAGGCACTACTAGGTGATATTTTGAATGCCTTTGTAATACCTTCAAGGTATATATATGAGATAAATTTCAAACATGAATAAGAGTTTATTTCTCCTTAAATGTATCTCCTAGGAGATACCTTTCAAATAGGCACAAGAGTGGATTTTTCCTTCAAGGAACAAGTGGAATTTTCCTTTACATAAAAGCACTAGTGGGTGATATTATTAAGACCTTTATAATACCTTAAATTTATCTCTTATAATATACCTTTCAAACATGCACAATATTGTAATTCCCCTTTAAGGTATCTCCTAGGAGATACATTTCAAATATACACAAGATTGGATTTCTCCTTCAAGGAATAAATGGAATTTTCCTTTATGTAGAAGGCACTACTTGGTGATATTTTGAATGCCTTTATAATAATTTCAAGGTATATCCGAAGATATACCTTTAAAACATGCACAAGAGTGTATTTCCCCTTTAATTTATCTCTTAGGAGATACTTTTCAAATAGGCACAAGAGTGGATTTCTTCTTCAAGGAATAAGTGGAATTTTCCTTTACACAAAAAGCACTACTGGGTAATATTTTTAAGGCCTTTGTAACACCTTAAAGGTATCTCTTATGAGATACCTTTAAAACATTAAAAAAATTTGATTTCCCCTTCAATGAATCTCTTAAGAGATACATTTCAAATAAGGACAAGAGTATATTTCTCCTTCAAGGAACAAGTGGAATTTTCGTTTACATGGAAGGCACTACTGGGTTATATTTTAAAGGCCCTTATAATACCTTCAAGGCATCTCCTAGGAGATACCTTTCAAACATGAAAAAGAGTGGATTTCCACTTCAAGGTATCTCCTAATAAATACCTTTCAAATATGCACAAGAGATAATTTCTCCTTTAAGGAACAAGTGGAATTTTCCTTTACATGAAGGGCACTACTGGGTGATATTTTGAAGGCCCCTATAATATGTTCAAGTTATCTCCTAGGAGATGCCTTTCAAACATGCACAAAAGTAGATTTCCCCTTCAAGGTATCTCCTAAGAGATACCTTTCAAATAATCACAAAAGTGGATTCCCCATTCAAGGTATCATAATGAAAAGGAACCACTCTAGAGCTCGCTATGAATTGATGGTTGTGATCTAGGAATTTGACTCACGAGAGGATGGTTAGTATGGTGTTAGTTCCAAAATGAAAAAAAAATTAAATAAAAACACTAATAACATAACATCTCTAGGCCTAGACACTAGGGAGATCTTATTTAACAAAATCGAATGATAAACACAACTAGAAAGCAAGGAATCAAACACAAGAATTCTTTCACCTTCCTTAGATGCTGTAAATGCCTTTGTAGTAGTGGCTTACTTGTATTGTGCTCACGAAGTCCTTGGCAATAGAAGTTTGGAAACCTCCATCTATCATTGGCACCTTTGGCTTGTGTCTTGGCATCAATTTGGCATGGTAACACTAGTTTCTTGAAGCTTTTAGAACCAATTTGGCATTATAACCTTTCACTAAAAAAAGTTTGAAATGATGTTGTGAGGCTTCTTATTTATAGATTTTTAGATTTGATCAAAATCAACCTAAATCATCCATCTCAATATTGAGATGTGTGGTTGAGGATTAATTCAATTTTTGGAATTAAGTTTATAATTATCTTCACCATGAAATTGGAATAAGGGGAAATTAAGAGGCATAGAGGGCATCATGGAAGGCATTGATGAGGCATGGTAGGCATGAATCCTGATATTTGTGGCATTTATGGCCTCGAGATGTCTTCCTAAGAAATGAGGTCACTTGATGATGTTGATATTCAATATTCATTTCTAAAAACAAGTATTCAACAAGTTTCCATGGAATTATTAATTATGTCTTGATTTAGGTTAATTAGCTCTTAAGCATGATTAAGCACTTTGTGTACAAATTACCCAAATTGATCAGAATGTCTTGTTATTAGTCCAAAATTTGACTGCATTGGAATTGAAAGGCGATGTCATATGTTTTGAAGCGTTATTACCATTTAGATGTTGTAAACATCAAATATCAAAGGCACATGTATTATGCAGAAGATTTGATAGGGAAGAGCAATCCAAAGCACCCAAGTGTGATTTTGGCATTTTGACTTGAAATGAACTAATTAAAGATAGCTGGTCCATAAATTTCATTGCCCTATTTATGGATACCCTAGACAAAATCGGCACTTAAATATGTTATTTTTACATCATTTATCATGTTTTAGTGTTTTTAGATCAAATTGTGCATTTTAGGTGGAAACTAGCTAAAATCCTGATTGGAGGTTATCAGCAGCCAGTTTTAGGTGTCTAAAATTTTCCCTTGTTTGGGAAGGTGTTGTAAGATATAGGTAAAACAATGTCTTCTCAAAGAATGAGAAATAGCCTGTATGCCAAAAAAAGATGGTGATTGAAGAACAAATCTCCAAATGGTTTTTGGGAAGCCTATGATGATGCCCCCTTGAGGGAGTGGTTGTCACATTTGTTGATGGATGGTCCCTTGAAAAGAAACAAGAAGAAATGTGGAATTAACCTATGGTTGAGATTAATCTAAATGAGACAATTCTTACTTACATTGATTTAAAAACAATGTTGATTTGCCCAAAGGTGGTTATAATCATGAATAAAAGTCAAAATAATGATTTGCCCATAGGTAGTTATAATCATTAAGAGACTTGGATTGGCTAAAGATGATGGTGCCCCAGTTAGGGTTGATTAGAAATCATAACTCAAGGATATGACCTGGAATATAGATTAGAGATGAGTGAGTGCAAAGTGATGAAATAGATGAATAGAAGAATAAGGTTGATCAGTTTGAATGATTCAATTGTACCTACCAATGAGGAGATGCACATCTTGACTAGAAATGATACAAATAGAATGGTCATTAGGTTAATTTGATCAAGGGTGGGATGGAAGGATTTTCCAAGGTGCCAATGAGAAACTTCTATGGCTCCATTGATTATGGACCTTCATGAAGCTAATTTTTTTTGTAGCATCTGATGGCAGGATTCATGATATAACACTATGAAGACTTGGCCAAAATATGCATAAGGATTGACTTTTGATCCAAAAAATGCTCAAAAATAATGCACCAATGATAAAAACCATGATGACAATGTTGACGTATGGATATAGATAGACTCAAGAATAATGTGCTAGAGGAATCATCTAATAAACACATATAGACTAAGTCAAGGCAATAGTGCTAAAATAAAAAAAATAAGAAAATAAATAAAAAAATAACTAGATTGAAATAAACAAACAAACAAACAAAACATCTAAAATTAAAATAAAGCATCCTAACAATGATAATTCCCTAGGAAGGTGGATCGAGGATAATTGATTAGGCTTAGATAAGACAAATGTTTTTGGATTTTTGAAATGTTATGAATTTTTTGGAAATTTTTAGGTATCTTAACTTGTTAGAGAATGAAAATATACCTACTCATAAAATGGCAAGAGTGTTTGGCTTAGGTTACTCACAAAATGGTGAGAGTGTATGGCTTAGGTTACTCTCAAAATTGGGAGAGTGTATGGAAAGGGGGACTGAAGTGACCTCAACATGAATTGAGCATGACGTACATAGTCCTAAAATGACCTCAAGTTATAGTAATTTCATCCACACAAAAGGTGGGAAAAATCAACTAGGTCCCAACAAGTTCTTAAATCTGGCAAATGGCTAGTCAAATAAAAATAATGATGGCAAGGTGATGCAACAATGCATGATAAATAAGTGTTGCCCCTAGTTTACCCATAGGTAGTTATAAATAAGATAAAACAACACAGGTAAATGATACTAATTTTCCTATAGGTAGTTATAATTAATAGCAAGATTGGTGAGACACTAATTTTCCCATAGGCGGTTATAATCAGGCTCACATAAACAAATTTGATAGGATGAAAGATATTTTTCCAGATAAACTATCACACTACTTTCATAGACTATCATTTTCAACATGGACTTGATTAATTATTTAAACCTGATTGGAATCCCTCCACAAAAGGTGTGGGAAGAACCAAAGTAACCAAGATCAAAACAGGATTGGATAGGATGACTAAAAATAGGCTTTGGTCTAATAGGAATGGAATGATAAGATTGTATGGTCTTGCTAAGGATAATGATGGTCTAGATAGATTGGATAAAATGGTAAGAGGGTTTTTTGTAAGTGATGGGGTAAATGGTAAGAATCTAAAATAATGGCAAATGGATATATAACAATGGTGATGGCATGGTACATGTTTTTGGCTTGGGTGTGGTTTTTGAATCTATTGTTCCTATTGATGGGGAGATGCACATCCTAATCAACAAATGCTACAAATAAAATACTTGATTATGTTAATCAATATCCCACACCTCATCTGAATAATTGCTTTGTTAAGAAGTTGATGCAGATTTAGATTTTGAGAATCTTATTGTGATCTTTATTGGTCATTGATTTTGATTCCTTCAAACTTCAAGACAAGGTATCTTTATAGCCTCTATAAAGGAAAATGTGGTCATGGATGGTAAATAGGGATAAATTATGGATGGTAGGTTTGATTTTGAAATGGAATGGCAAATTATAATGGAATGTGGAATGGTGAGGGAACAAATGAAGATTAGGACTTTCAGTCACACGGAATGTTGTTGATGCCAAATTCAACATAATTTTGGTTTTGGTGGAGCCAAAGACTTGTTCTCTCAATAGGACCACCAAATTTTTCTATTATTTGATCTTGAGAGTAACTACCATCTGATTAGGTTATAGATAGGAAGTTATTTTGATTTGATCTTTGATTTCATCTTCATCAAGAAGTGAAGAACTTTTCTACTCAGTTATTGGCACCTCGATGAGGTTTTCACCAATGAATTTGTTTTGATTATCCCATACCACCTCCAAGAAAGTTTCACTAAGGAATGTTGACTTTTGACTTTGATTATCTTCGAGTGCTTCTAAAAAAGTACCATTAAAAGATGTTGAGTTCTATCTTGGATTGTCCCCTAGTGCCTCCAAAAAGGTATCACTAGGAGAGTGTTCTTCAGCTACATGAATGTTGTCTTGGCCTCCTTGCTCTTTTTCAACTCCTATGTCACCATGGATGCAGTTCAATAAAGTTTGATTCTATCAGTCCTAATTTACACCTATGGGAGATGGATTGTCAATAATATGGCTATCTTGGTTGATGGTAATGGCATGTGGAATGGTAATAGAATGGGGAGAGGCTACATAATCCTCATAGAAGATACTAGGATAACATGTGTTGATGTTAAATTACTCATCCTCAAAATCTATAAAGGGATAAAAAAATGTATTCAAATTGATTTGTAAGGCATGTGTAACCAATATTTTAACATCTCCAAACATATTATTCTTCTAAATTTGATTCTAAATCAAGGGATTCTGAATCTAATGTTAAGACTGATGTTGATTTAGATTCTAATTCTGATGCTAAATCTGATGTTGGTCCAAGAGTAGAACCTAACTCTAATTCTAAGTCTTCATCTAATGGGTACATCATTACAATTATGTCTGATTCAATTCATGGTATTGGATAATTAACAAATTGTAACGACATGATGGGCTCCACAAAGACTGGTTTGTCAAAGTGAGACTCCTCTAGGATGGGAAAAAGGTTAAGAGATAACTCCTTAGAGTTTGACTTGTTGATAGGAGGCTCTTAAAAAATAGGCATATGATCAAGGTAATGATTTTCTCAAAGGTGGTTCTAATCATTAATAAGTGACTCAGCAAATATTGGCTCATCAGAGTGAGACTCCTTGACAACAGGTATAAGATCAATAGGTAATTTATCATAGGTTGACTTATCATAAATGGTTGGTTTAATAGAAACATCTTGGATTGGTTGGTTTTATTGGATTTGGTTTCTAATGAGTTTAAAAATACTAGTTTTGAACATAACTTGGTCTTCAAATGATTGGATGGGTTAAGGTTCGGTTGGGATTGGTACTTGATGAGGAATGACTTGTGGTTGGATAATGGTAGGGCCTTAGGGAACATGATTGCTTCCATGAGCCAAAGGACAAATTATTGAGATGGTAACAATAGGGTGGTATGGAGCATGATTACTTGCATAAGCCAAAAAACTAGGTCCTGGAATGATGAAGGGGCATTGTGGAGCTTGATTGCTCACAAAAACTAAAGGACTAGGTCTAGGAATGGTAATGGTATTCTTTGGATATTGTGGATCTTGATAGCTTGTATAATCCAAATGAGGGTTAGGGGTATCTAATGGTTAGATAGAAAAAGGAAATTATGAAACTTGATTGCTTGCACAAGCAAAATCATCCAAGTCTTCCTCATAAACCATATCATCCCAGTCATCAGTTGGATCATAAGCCGGTTCTTGGTTGTGTTCCATGTACTAATTATTGAAAAGAGGGTATGGATTTGTATCTCAAATAACATTATCTATAGTCAGGTATTCCAAGTCCTCTTCACAAGCCTCTTCATACCAATTAATGTCTTGAGTTAGATCATAAGTTACTTCATGACTTTGTTCTCATGAATGATTAATTTGAGGTGGATAAAAATTTATCTCACAAACCATATTAGCATCATTGGGGTCTTGATAAAATCCATAAAAGTTATTTTGTGTAGCCATTCTATCATAAGTCAGATTTTAAGTGAATCCACCATAAGTGTATCAAGACATATCCATGTAAATGATGAAATCTTTGACAATAAAAAGACTTGGAGCTACACAAAATCTAAAAAACTATGTCCAAAGGACACATGGTTCAAACATGGTCTAACTTGGTCAAAAGGTGGAGCTATATCTCCAATGTGGTCTAAAAGTGGAGTCATATCTCCAAAATTATTTGTGTTAAGACTTGGCATAAAATAGCCTAACAACAAATTTCTAATGTCAAATGTCATACATACAAAAGGTTAAGCATTTGAATAAAAACCGGCATGTCAAAGGTCTAGGTTAAAGTGTTCCAAACAAGGTCCAAACTAGGAAAGGGAAAAGTTGAGTTGCTAGGTCTTTTGTCCAAATGTGGAGTTAAAAGATAGGCTCAAATAAATAGGCATGCTATGAATTTTGGCCAAATGACATCAAAAGCTAGACTTGAAACAAAGGCTAATATGATTTTATTTAATCTAACAAGTTTGGAAACAATTTTGACATAGACCCAGCACATGAAATCAAACATAAACATGATCAGTTAGCATAAGGCATAAGATAAAAGGCTATTTTATCTCAAATAAAGGCATAAATAATGGTGAGGATAGGCATTAAACAAATAAACCATCAATACTTTTCAAATTTGGGTAGTCGATTAATCGAAGATATGCAACCCAAAAGAGAAAGATCTATGTATCTTCCCCATGAATTGAGGCTTAAACAAAAATAAATCATTGTTTGGATCCAAACTTAATAAGACTAATTGAAAACTCAATGTTGAAAACTAGGATTTGACCAAACAAGCTAGACAAGATTAGACATCATGATGGCACAAGACAAAGGTCTAAATGGTATACACAAAGTAGTTTAAAACAAATGGTTTTGATACAATGGTAAATAAGTCTTGAAATAAATTGAGCATCCTAATGGCATAAGCATGCTCAAATGATGTAATAAATACTATGTTTTAAAAGACTTAAAAAGGCTCAAAAAATTTTGACATGATTTTGGCAGAATAACACTACCATTCACAACTCAAGTGCATTATTTTGACATGGCTTATGAACAAACAAAAAAGTTTTAGCCTCAAATCATACCAAAAAAAAATAACCAAAACACACTAAGTATAATAATCTAAATCCTATCAAGGGTATGGTAAACTGGGGTTTACTAAACTAGTAAGGTTTTGATCATTCTAGGGGAATCAATTTCACAATAAATTTCATGCCAAACAATGTAAAATAAAAGCATGGATTTTGGGTCTGTATCACTTGGCTTGTTGTAAAAAGGTCTAGTCCTTTTTGCAAGCACTACATCCTTTTGTTTACTCAGTGTAGTGCGATGTCTAAAGTACCACTATGTCCTGTGTGTAACTCTAAAAGTATCAAATGAAGTTAATGTTGGGAGATGAAACCTCAAGTCCAAGATTCCGTAAAGAACTTATGGGAGGTTATGAAGTCCCCCTTGCAAGCCAAGATTCATAAATAAATAAATCATGAAAGTAGAAAGACTTTAGGGTCATTTTCAAGATCACCCAAGATTTGATGAGTTTTTTGGGAGTGCTTTAGATGACTTTCTTTCTAATCCTTGGACTAGGCTACTTGTAATAAGAATGGTGCTTTTGATTCCAAGGATTCCCTATAGGGGAAATGGAAGAGCATACATGCAGCATTCCTATTTTTTTGAAACAAAAATTTGATTAAACAACTATTGTAAATAAAATTGACAAGTGTGTTCAATTCTACACCCAAAATGAAATATTTGGTGGTGTTCATTTGACCCCTTGGTCTTATTTTCAAACTTTGAAAACATTCACCAAAAACACCTAAATTCTTTATTAAACATCCAAAACAAGGTTCCTAATCAAATTTTAATCATGCAAAAGTGATTTAAACATGTTTTAAGCAAACATTATACTCGGTCTTGCATCAAATTTGTTAGCATGTCCTTTAGCTTTGAATCCCTTTTGAGTTTGAAACAACAAACTCTGGCAATGTAGGTCTCAGGTCTGTGTTTTTTGAAAAACATAGTGATCGATGTTTTTTATTACCATCAATGTTAGTTACATCCAACTGAGATCTAATTGATGTTAGTTCTACTAACCGACATTAGTTGATCAGTGATCAATGTCGATATTTCTTGTTGACATCGGTTACTATGTAAAAATCTTGGCAACCAAAAATGGCAAAATAAAGTTAGAAAATCAATTTTCAAGAGTTTTAAAGGCTCAAATAAAGAATTTAGAGTTGTAAAATGGTATTCTTCATATGTAGGATGTGTCTAGTCCCACTGGGTGTGCCATTATGTGATCTAGCAATTTGACTCAAGAGAGGATGGTTAGTATGGTGTTAGTTATAAAATGAAAACAAAATAAAAAAACACACTAATAACATAACATCTTTAGGCCTAGACACTAGGGAGAGCTTATTTAACAAAATAAAATGACAAACACAACTAAAAAGGAAGGAATCAAAAACAAGAGTTCCTTCACCTTCCTTGGTTGCTCCAAATGCCTTTATAGTAGTGGCTTGCTCGGCTTGTGTTCATGAAGTCCTTGGCAATAGAAGTTTGGCTACCTCCATCTCTCCTTGGCACCTTTAGCTTGTGGCTTGGCTTGGCTTGGCATCAATTTGGCATGGTAACACTAGTTGTATGAAGATTTTGGAACCAATTTGGCATTATAACCTTACACTAAAAAAGATTTGAAATAATGTTGTGAGGCCTCCTATTTATAGATTTTTAGATCTGATCAGAATCAACTTGAACCATCCATCTCAAGATTGAGATGTGTGATTGAGGATTAATTTAATTTTTGGAATTAAGTTTATAATTATCCTCATCATGTCATTAGAAGAAGGGGAAATTAAGAGGCATGTAGGACATCATGGAAGGCATTGATGAGGCATGGGAGGCATGATCCTAATATTTGTGGCATTTATGGCCTAGGAATGTCTTCCCAAAAATGTTAGGTATGTGGAGCTAAAAGCTTCACCATGGAGCATAGACAAACAGGTTCGGGTCTACACAGACGCCGGCGTCGGTCAGGAGCGACCGACGTCGGTCAGTTGCAGTTCAGAGGCGCCGACGTCGGCAGTATGGTCGGCCGGCGACGGTCACAGGCGAACAGACAGGAACCGACGTCGGTTACCTGCGTGTCCAGAGAGCTATTTCCGAGGACAGAAGCGAGTGTTTGCATGATGAGTTTGAGTTGTAGACTCATGCTCGCGTCTCTATTGTTAGCAATGTTATTTTTAGAGCCCTTGTTGAAGAGGCTTAACTGTTTGTTGTAAGAGCATGCTCAAGTCTCCTATTTTCTATATGTAGGAGAGATCTTCTAAGCTATTGAAAAAATGATGAAGTGTATGAGAGTGTAATTGAGTACGAAGTAGAACATTGTGAATGTTTGAAGGACTGTACTTTAGAGAGAACTCTTAAGGAATAGAGATCTAGTGAGAGATCTTGTGTGCATCTGAGAGAGGTGTGGAAGAACAAAGTTCTTCATTTGTATTCCTATTGTAAAGAGTTTTTAATACAAGTTTTCAGGGTGTTTTCTTGTATATCTTGTTCTGTGCTATTTATCATTTCAGTTACTTATCTATCTGATTTATTTCCACATTCATTGCTTTCATAAGTGTAATCCATTATTGGTTGATCCCCAACAAGTGGTATCAGAGCTCAGGTTCACTAACAGGTGGTTCAGATCTGTGTAGTGTGTTCGGATTACAGGTTGCTCACAGGGATTTCTGTTTGAGTGGGAGAAGCAATGGCAGAGGAAAGTAAGTTGAGAATGGAAAAGTTTAATGGCAAGAACTATCAACACTGGAGAATGCAGATAGAGGACTATCTGTATCAGAAGGATCTTTACTTACCGTTAGGTGGGATAGCAAAGAAGCCCAAGGACATGGAGGATGAAGAATGGGAAGTTCTTGACAGAAAGGCTCTTGGTTCTATAAGACTGAGTCTGGCCTCCACTGTGATATCCAATTTGTCACAGGCAAAAACTACGGTAGAGTTAATGACCACGTTAGCTAATTTGTATGAAAAACCCTCCGCTTCAAACAAGGTATATTTGATGAAGCAGTTATTTAATTTGCATATGCAAGAAGGTGGATCTGTTTCTAATCACCTGAATGATTTCCATGGTATTGTTAATCAGTTAAGTTCTGTTAATATTTCATTTGAAGATGAAATAAAGGCTCTTTTAATTTTATGTTCTTTGCCTGAAAGCTGGCATGGCTTGGTAATGGCAGTTTCTAATACTGCTTCTGCTTTGAATATTTTAAAAGTAGAGGATGTGGTTAGTGTTATTTTGAATGAGGAAATACGCAGGAAAAGCACAGAAGAGACTTCTGGGACATCCGGGAACGCTTTAAATTTCGAGAGCAGAGGAAGGCAAAAAGAAAGGAGCAAGAGGAGATCAAGATCTAAGTCTAAGGGAAGAGGCAGATCCAAATCCAGGAATGGCAGAAGGCCACAATGCTGGAACTGTGGAAAGTTGGGGCACATAAGCAGAGATTGCTGGTCAAAGCCTAAGGAGGACAATCAGCACGAAGGAAAGGAAGAGACAAAGGTTGCAGGTATTGCACAGGATGCTCTTATTTTCTCTTTGCATAATAACATAGAATCTTGGGTATTAGATTCTGGTGCGTCTTTCCATGCTACCCCTAACAGAGAATATTTCAGTGACTATGTCCATGGAGATTTTGGAATAGTATACTTAGGGGATGATGAGCCTTGCAAGATTATTGGCAAAGGTAAAGTGCAGCTAAAGATGCAGAATGGCAACACATGGGTGTTGAGGGATGTGATGCATGTTCCTAGTTTAAAGAGAAATCTGATTTCTGCAGGTAAGCTTGGTGATGAGGGTTGTATAGTAACTCTCACAGCAGATTCTTGGAAAGTGACCAAGGGTGCACTTGTTATGGCCAGAGGTAAGAGAGAAGGTACTCTCTATTTGTGTAATTGTATTACTAACAAATCTCCTTCAGTTTTATCTACTTCAGATGTGGATGCTAAATTGTGGCACTCAAGGCTTGGCCACATGAGTGAGAAGGGGATGTCTATCCTGAAGTCTAAAGGTATGCTTTCAGATTTGAAAAGTATGGATCTAGAATTTTGTGAGCATTGTGTGTTTGGAAAACAGAAAAGGGTTAGTTTTCTAAAGACTGGATCTACTAAGAAAAGGCAAAAGTTGCAGCTTGTTCACACAGACGTGTGGGGACCGGCTCACGTAGCCTCTATTGGCGGATCACAGTACTATGTTACATTCATAGATGACGCCACAAGAAAGGTATGGATCTACTGTATTAAAAAGAAATCTGATGTTTTTGAGACTTTTAAGATATGGAAAGCCATGGTTGAGAATGAAACAGGCAAAAGATTAAAGTGCTTGAGATCCGATAACGGTGGTGAGTTCTGCAGTCTTAAGTTCAAATTGTATTGTTACATAAATGGGATCCGTAGACAAAGGACGGTTCCAAGGACACCTCAGCAGAATGGTATTGCTGAAAGGATGAACAGGACTATTATGGAGCGTGCAAGATGTATGAGATTGCATGCAGGTTTGCCCTTAGAGTTTTGGGCAGAAGCAGTTGACACCGCAGTGTACCTGATCAATAGAGGACCCTCTACAGCTCTGGATGGTGGAATTCCAGAAGAGGCATGGACAGGTAAAAAGGTTGATCTTTCATATCTCAAAGTTTTTGGTTGTGAAGCCTTTGTGCACATAGATAAGGAAAATAGAAAGAAGCTAGATGCTAAGTCTATGAGGTGCACGTTTATAGGCTATGGCTCAGATGATTTTGGTTTCAGATTTTGGAATCTAGGAACTAACAAGGTAATCAGGAGCCGTGATGTTGTTTTCAATGAAAGGGTGATGTACAGTGATCAGACAAGGAAGCTAGATCAAGTTGGGCAGAGCAATAATGAGTTGGACGAAGTTATGGTCCAAAATGAGCTCGCGGGAAAAAGAAATAATCACTTACAGGAAAACACAGAGACCGACGTCGGCAGGTTTAGCACCGGCGTCGGCAGTACAGAAACCGATGTCGGTCATACAGAGACCGACGTCGGCAGACCAGGCACCGGCGTCGGCCAGGAGGAACCGGCGTCGGCCAGTAACAGGTCTACAGGTGGCCGAGGTCGGTCATTGTCAGAAAATTTGGATGGACAGATTGTTGAAAACGAGTCCAAGACACCAATCAGGAGGTCTGAAAGGGTAAGTAAGCCTCCAATTAGATACTCTCCTTCTTTATATTATTTATTGCTAACCGATGGTGGAGAACCAGAAAGTTTTGAAGAAGCTTTACAGGTGGAGTCCAGGAGTAAGTGGGAGCATGGCATGATTGAGGAGATGGAGTCCTTAAGAGAGAACCAAACATGGGATTTGGTTGAATTGCCGGCTGGTAAGAGAACACTGAAGAACAGGTGGACTTACAGGTTGAAGGAAGGTGAGGATGGTCAGATGAGATACAAGGCCAGATTGGTTGTAAAAGGGTTTGCACAAAAGCCAGGTATTGACTTTGGCGAAATTTTTTCTCCAGTTGTTAAGATGACTTCTATAAGGGTTGTACTATCTTTGGTTGCTTTTGAGGATTTGCATCTCGAGCAGCTAGATGTTAAAACAGCATTTCTTCATGGAGATTTAGATGAGGAAATTTACATGGAACAGCCAGAAGGTTTCGAGGTCAAGGGTAAGGAGAAACTAGTGTGCAGGTTAAAGAAAAGCTTGTATGGCCTCAAGCAAGCTCCAAGGCAATGGTATTTGAAATTTGACAGGTTTATGACTGAGCATGGTTTCAGTAGGTGTCAATCAGACCATTGTGTATACTTTAAGAGATTTGATAACAGTAGATACATTATTCTATTGTTGTATGTAGATGACATGCTGGTTGCAGGGTCTCACATGCAGGACATCTCAGAGCTTAAGGAGAAGTTAGCTCAAACGTTTGCCATGAAGGATTTGGGAGCAGCTAAGAAAATCCTTGGCATGAGAATTAAGAGAGACAGAGAAAATCACAGGTTGATATTGTCTCAAGAAGATTATGTGGACAGGGTGTTGAAACGGTTCAACATGCAGGATGCGAAACCGGTAAGCACACCTTTGGCAGGACATTTCAAGTTAAGTAAAGAACAATGTCCCAATTCACATGATGAGGTAGAGTACATGAACAAGGTTCCATATTCTTCCGTGGTAGGAAGTTTGATGTATGCAATGGTGTGTACTAGACCAGATATTGCCCAAGCAGTGGGAGTAGTAAGCAGGTATATGGCCAATCCAGGAAAGGAACATTGGAAAGCAGTACAATGGATCCTTAGATATCTGAGAGGAACCAGCAGTAGACACTTATGCTATGGAGGTTCAGATACATCTCTACATGGCTATGTAGATTCAGATATGGCAGGGGATTTGGATGGCAGGAGGAGCACCACAGGTTATGTTTTTACTGTAGGTGGGACGGCAGTTAGTTGGATTTCTAAGTTGCAGAAGGTTGTAGCCTTATCAACTACAGAAGCAGAATATATTGCAGCTACAGAAGCTAGCAAGGAGATGATATGGATGACACGGTTCATGGAAGAGCTTGGAAGGGAGCATGGGAGTTGCAGATTGCATAGTGACAGTCAAAGCGCAATCCATTTGGCTAAGAACTCAGCTTTCCATTCTAGAACCAAACACATACAGCTAAGGTACCACTTCATACGGCAGGTATTGGAAGATGGTGAGTTGAAGCTGGAGAAGATCCATACAGACATGAATCCTGCGGATATGCTAACAAAGCCGGTTACTAAGGAGAAGTTGAATCTTCATTCAACTTCTATTGGTCTTCATAATTAAGTTGAAGATGGAGGAGCTAGAAGATCTTGCTGTACAGGTATTGGTGCAGCTGGTTTATCTCCAAGTGGGAGATTGTTAGGTATGTGGAGCTAAAAGCTTCACCATGGAGCATAGACAAACAGGTTCGGGTCTACACAGACGCCGGCGTCGGTCAGGAGCGACCGACGTCGGTCAGTTGCAGTTCAGAGGCGCCGACGTCGGCAGTATGGTCGGCCGGCGACGGTCACAGGCGAACAGACAGGAACCGACGTCGGTTACCTGCGTGTCCAGAGAGCTATTTCCGAGGACAGAAGCGAGTGTTTGCATGATGAGTTTGAGTTGTAGACTCATGCTCGCGTCTCTATTGTTAGCAATGTTATTTTTAGAGCCCTTGTTGAAGAGGCTTAACTGTTTGTTGTAAGAGCATGCTCAAGTCTCCTATTTTCTATATGTAGGAGAGATCTTCTAAGCTATTGAAAAAATGATGAAGTGTATGAGAGTGTAATTGAGTACGAAGTAGAACATTGTGAATGTTTGAAGGACTGTACTTTAGAGAGAACTCTTAAGGAATAGAGATCTAGTGAGAGATCTTGTGTGCATCTGAGAGAGGTGTGGAAGAACAAAGTTCTTCATTTGTATTCCTATTGTAAAGAGTTTTTAATACAAGTTTTCAGGGTGTTTTCTTGTATATCTTGTTCTGTGCTATTTATCATTTCAGTTACTTATCTATCTGATTTATTTCCGCATTCATTGCTTTCATAAGTGTAATCCATTGTTGGTTGATCCCCAACAAAAAAATGAGGTCAATTGATGATGTATATATTCAATATTCATTTATTAAAACAAGTATTCAACAAGTTTCCATATAATTATTAATTATGCCTTGATTTGAGTTAATTATCTCATAAGCATGATTAAGCACTTTATGCACAAATTACCCAAATTGATCAGAATGTCTTGTTATTAGTCCAAAATTTGACTAGATTGGAATTGGAAGATGATTTTAGATGTTTTAGAACTATATTCCCATTTGGGATGTTTCCAACAATAAATAACAAAGGCACATGTCTTTTGCATAAGATTTGATAGGGAAGAGCAATCCAGAGCACCCAAGTGCAATTTTGGCATTTTGACTCAAAATAAACTGATCAATGTTAGCTATTCCATAAATTTCATTGCCCTATTTAGGGATACCCTAGCCAAAATTGGCACTTAAATATGTCATTTTTACATCATTGAGCATGTTTTAGTGTCTTTTAGCCAAATTGTGTATTTTAGGTGGAAACTAGCCAAAAGCCTAATTGGAGGTTATTAACAGCCAATTTTAGGTGTTTACAAGGGTCACCAAGTGGTGAGAAACAAATGATTCATCATACAAATCTACATTCTAAGAATCTATGAGGCAATCAAAAGGTGCCACGTGTTTGGATTTTGAGCCAACTAAATATCTTAGTCATATTTAAGGCACATGAGTACTTAGTTGTATTTGAGGTGGTATCCATGTGTCAAAAGGTGGAAATATTTAGCTTTAAAGCTAAAATTGACAAAAAAACAAAATTAAATTAAGGCTAAATTGAAATCTAGAGCAATTAATAGTTAAAAAAAAATAGTTTGGGGTTTTACAAGATTGCCCATTAATACGGCATGAATCAGGATCACCATCAACATTACATTAACCAAGTTTGTCAAAAAGGTATTTTTTGAATTCATCGCACATTAAGACAATATACAATCTCATCAATCAAAATTTTAAAGCCATGGCTAAAACAAGAACGTCTTGAGCCACCAAGTCAGAATAGGTCTTGTTTCTCTATTCATATGGGACAAACACAGTCTTTCAAGACACTAGTTTCAATACCATTGCATTGGCAACAAATGACAAAAACTATAATGAATTATTATACCATGTGGAGAGGTTTCCTCCCTAGACTTTGCCTTCTAATGGCTAACTCTAGCTTAGCCATTACCTCCATCAATAGATCTCCCAAGTGGTTCTTCAGATAAGACATGGATTAAGTATATGAAATTGGCTACAAATACATATAAATAAGACTATATATATATATATATATATATATATATATATATATATATATAAACAAAGTCTGAATTGACTATAGTTTTGCTCTGAAGTTTGAAGGTTTAGCTTTGAATACTAGTGACTTAACTCTGAAGACTTGAAGCTATGCTCTAGAGACTAATAGCTATGCTCCTAAGATGAAAAATCATGAATGGGAATAATCCACCTCCATCATTGAGAATCAAAATAACGTCATTAAACCAATGATGCTACAATCTATAATTTGATGTGACAGTGTTTTCAAAAGATCTCCAAAAGAATTGATGTGATGGTGTTTTGTGATGATGTTTTGAAATGATATTTTCAAACAATATTGATGTAAATATGTTTTAAATAGAGTATCTTTAAAAAATATTTGGTATGATGCATACTTAATTGTGATTATTGCTCCTAGTACTACCAATAATAACCTTTATGACACATCATTACTACTTGATCAGATAAAGCACCTTCCCATTATATCTCAGATGCTGTGAAGAGATAACCATAACTTTTACCATCATTCTTGTCATAATCACATCATATAACATTATTTTATATTCATTTTTTCATTATCATTACCATCAATTATTGTGTTGTATCTCTAACTCTTTCTTCCCTTATTCCTTATATGAATTCAAGCTCTGTGTTTTTACAGTATAGTCAGATTTACAATTAAATGATGCTTGCTCTGAAGAGGGGTGGGAGAAAGAAAAAAAGTGAACTAGAATCCTCTTATGCATTGTTGTAAGATGAAGTAGCTAGAGACATCTTTGAAAAAGTAGGTTGGTTTAATTTATTTAAAATGTTTTAGGGATTCCATGAAGAAATTATGCAAGAATTCTATGAGAATTTTGATGAAGATCATGTTATTATCAAAGGGAAGAACATTACAATAAATCCCTCTATAATTAGTTCTCTATCTGAGATTCTTGAGGATGGAGTAGTTGAAATTAAAAAAAACAATTTTTCTAACCTAATTTATATGTTTGTTGAAGGAAATGAGCCACACCCCAGATTGTCCAAATCCCCCTGAGTGGCTAAGAGAATTTTGAGAGAAAGTCTTCTTCAACCTTGACAAAATATTATTTTCTAGATAATGAAATATAGCACTTGTGATGGTTAGTTTACAATAGTGGGTGGAGATTCTATGAGGTTCCTTCTTCACTTGAAGAAAGGAGATATTCAAGAAGAATATAAGATCAATCTTCCCTCTTTCTTTCATAATGCTTTGATTAATGTTTCTTAGAAGATAAGATGAGGTACTAGGTCTACCTACCATCATGGGTTGGTTACACTCATTTGTCACCATTATTTTCTCAATAAACCAAGGGGTGAAAAGGCTTGATTCTCTTTCCTTCAAAAGCTTTCTCTAGTTCCTCCCAAAAAGACACCATGCCCTACCTCTCCTCCTACCACTACAATCTAGATTGAAGAACCCACAGTTGAAATTGTAGAATGGCCATCTCTATTGCCATTAGTTCTTAAGATACTACACTAGAGATCAAAGAGACAAATGGGAATTTCTTCAGAAACTGTTCATCCTCCTCTAACGAAACTCTGGCACATTCACCAACTTATCTTGTAAGAAGAAGAAGAAGATATGTAGGTGGTAGAAGAAGTTGTATTTGTAGAAGGAACCCTAGCAGAAGAATTTATACTTCAAGAAGCAAAGAATATTGTGCCCTTTATTTTTTATAAGGGTAATGCACCTTTGATTGAAGAAGATCCATCTTCTCCACATTTTGTCAATGAATAAAAATAAGTGTAGCATGCCATGGCTTTATCACATCATGAGGAAATAATCAGATTTCAACAAATAGAGTTAGATGTTCTCCATTCAACTTTGAAAGGTAAGGACTTGATGATTTCTAATTTGAAACAAAGGTCGAAAAAATATGTTAATAGAGTTAGTGAACAAGAAACAATTCTTCAAGGAATATAACTTGAACAGACTAGGGTCCACAATGTAATGTTTTCATAGACCTCAGAATTAAGTAATTTGCAGAATTCTCTTGATATCAAGGACACATAGATTATTGATTTGCAAAAATCCAATGTTGATAAGCGCAATCTAATTAATAATCTAAGAGAAATTATTTATGATAAAAATATAATGATTTCCCAACATAATAATAGAATAATAGAGCTTGCCACTTAGAATTATGAGTTACAAGCCTCTATTTAGGCCATGCAAAGAGAAAAATGAGAGATTGCAGTTTAGATAGAGGGTCCAACATGAGTTTTTCCCTCTTTCCCTATTTTATTATATGAAATAATCTCAGCCTAACATATCACCCAAAATAAAATTAAAAAATTGGAGGGTGAAAATGCCAAACTTAAAGAGAAATCTCAAAAGCAATTGACAAAATCCTAATTGTAATTATAGAAATCACATACTTCTATCCATCACATTTGTGTTATTTCTGAGAAACTATTAGCATGTAGGTAGCCTTCATCATTTTATGTTCTTTTCTTACATGATCAGTTTTATAAATGGTAGATTCAGTTAATTTCTCTTAGTTTTTCACGTATCATTGAAGATGAGCATGTATTTATGGACATTTTTCTAAAGAGCACTAAAGAAAGGTAGGATGCCATTATGAGTTCTATACTTTCAATTTGTTGTTAGGATATCAATATGATTTTCTAATAAATTTATTTGTTGGAGAGACATAATTATGTGCCTTTCTCTCCACTCTAAGGAACCAAATGGCATGACAATAGGCCAATAATAGATTTTTGGAATTACAGAGCACCACTAGGTTATGCATGGTACCATAATTTATAGAATCAAAGAAACTAATTTATTATTTTCAATCATTGTATCATATGCATATAAAGAACAAGTATCATGAGCTATTGAGATCTAATATTGCTACTTTTAAAGATTTTTTAAACCACCATTATGTTAATGGTTTCAATGCAAGTCTTGCCACGTGGAAGACATTACCTATTGAGTTAAAGGGTAGAGAAGTCCTCAACCCCACCAACATTAACTGGAGTCTAAGAAAAGCCAAAGTAGTTTGCCAAATAATCACTCAGTGCTTAGAGGAAAGAGGTTTAGATGTCTGGATTGGGATGAGGTTTAGGCCTCCTAGCATTTTGTATCCTCTATCTCCATGGTGGTGTTGGAATTCTCAAGCAAAAGTTGAAGTTCAAGCTTAGGTGCATATAGTTTTTAGAGATATTGGATTCTTTCCAAGAGACCACCATGACTGGGGCCATCATTTTGAAGTTTATGATCTGAGTCAAAGGTTTGAATCAGAAATTTTGGATTAAGAATAAATCATCTGACTTCTTTATGAGAGGACTTACAAAAGGTAAAGTGTGAGTGAGAAATGATGGCATTTCATATAGCTCATCATAGTAATATAAATTGTCCCTAAAGTGTTGTGTTTGGTTATATATTGTATTGTATTTAATTGTTAAATTCTGATCTAAGTAGGATATGAATGCAATTTGTTCATTGTTTGTATGTAATTAATTCTTGATTCTTTACCTTGTTATTGTGTCTAACTTAGATGAATAACATATTTTTGAGTACAACACATCCCACAAATGGGGCTATTTTGAGTAGAGGAACACATCCCAAGGATGGGGTAATTTTGAGTACAGTAAAACATCCCAATGATGGGGTAATTTTGCGAAGGTAACACAGTTTTCACAACTATTTTAGCTACAATTTTAAGGATTCAACAAGTGAGCTCTGATGATTGAATGCTCCAAAGACTGTCTATATTTCTTTGAATATGCTCTGGGTGTGCTCCAAATACATACACATTATGCTTCAAAAAAATATATGAATGCTCTAAAGATATGTATAGGGTGATTAGAAGACTTGTTCCAGATGCTTCGAAGATATTTGGATATGCTCCAAAGACTAAAAAAATTATGTGTAATACATTTCGCTGAGAGAAATTAGGAGCATTTTACTATACAAAATTTGTTTGAAAAAAATAAAAAATTGATTAGATGCAAATGATAGCTGGCAACCAAAAAAAAGGGAGCAGTCATACAAATCTTCATCCCCTTACTACTTCCCACCCCTAAAAAACTTATCCCTAAACAATAGTTACTTCTATATAATAGGTGAAAATATTTTATAAGAAATTTTTTAATATTTAATGATTCATGGGAGCCCTATACCCTATAATTTTAAAACATAAGGGAAACATTTTCCACCCCAAATAATAATGCTATGTGTTATTCAATCATTCATTTATTAAAGTTTATGACGTGGTATGAGGGAAATGTTTGGCACCCCAAAAAATGACTTTTAAACTTAGTATAAAATGGAAACAATTCAACTCAGATAATTATAACCTAGAATAGGATAAAAAATGACTTTTCAACTCAGTCTAAAATATAAATAATTCATAGTATCCTGAATAGAGCAAACAGATGAACGATGCAATGAGATAGAGACGTTGGAACCATTGAAACCCTCTCGCATCACGGTATTTTTTTAATATGGTTATTTGCTTAAAATTAATAAAAAAATGTCTGATTTCCCCTCACATTCACCATTTGGGTCCCTATTGAATACAAGGAAATGCTAAACAATCCTAATCTTCTCCATTTCATTATCTTAGCCATTTAATTATTTTCTTACAATTAATTAAAAATGTTTACTTTCCCCTCACATTCACCATTTGGGACCTTATTGAATATAAGTAAGCACTAAACATTACTAATCTCTGCCATTTCATTATCTCCCATTTCATTATTTTCTTATAGTTAATAAAAATGTCATATTTCCCCTCATATTCACCATTTTGGTCCCTATTAAATATAAGTAAGCCCTAAATAATCCTAATCTCTGCCATTTCATTATTTATTTATAGTTAATAAAAAAATGTTTGCTTTCACATCACATTCACCATTTGGGTCCCTATTGAATACAAGTAAGTGATAAACAATCCTAATCTCTAACATTTCATTATCTCAGCCATTTCATTATCTCAACCATTTCAATATATGGTTAAAGTTAATTAAAAATGTATACTTTTCTATCACATTCACCATTTGGGTCCTTATTGAATATAAATAAGCACTAAACAATCATAATCTCCACCATTTTATTATCTTAGCCATTTCATAACAAAAATCTAGGTTTATCCACATCTCAGGGATTTTATAACTTAAAGCAGTAAATAATGAATAAAAGGTTCATGTCAAGCCAAAAAAATCACATATTTTAGATACATTAAAATAATATATTACATAGATTAAATACCCAAAAAGAATCACCTATAGAAATTATAGTGAAAAATGGGGTCAGTGCTTCCATCACTAATGCCACACCTACAGAAATGACAGTGAAAAATAGGGTCAACGCTTCCACCACTAACGCCATAGTTAACCTAACAGTCAATAAAAAATGTATTTTGGCCTTCAAAAGGGAGACATAAAAACTCAGATAAAATAATGGAAACAGAAAAATATAAACTTAACCCTAATTTTGAAGTGCATGATAATTTTTAATTCTATACTAATTTAAAAGTTTATATAAAAATTTGTAACATATAAAATTATTTTAAAAAAATATTTATATATTTAAACATATTAAACATTTGAACAATGCACATTATTTAATAAAAATATTTAAATATTTAAACATAAATTAAAATAAATAATAGACTCATATAGTTTTTTAATATAAAAATATTTATAAATTTTTATTGTTTATTATAATTATTCTAATTAAAAAAAATTATTCATATTTGTTCATTAAATTACATGATTAAATTATCTAATAGAGATTTGACTCAATTTTTATCTCTCATAGAATTCCTTTGAGATAATTTAATTCATCATTTCAAATACTTGTAAGCAAGTCACCTTTATTGAATTAACAAACCAATATTTGGAGATAAATTCGACCCCAAAATGGTAATTAAAATAAGTGACGTAAAATCATACCTAATAACTCAAAGACTTAGAGTCATGAAAGGATTTTGTGAGGTTATCTAATTTATGGTTATGTGAGGGCATAATCAATCTACACCATACCAATCTATAAATATTAATTTTTCATTCATGACAACAAGCCGTGTGATATCTCAATGTAGAGTCAAGTTAAACATTTCGGCCAACAACACATTGAATACTTCAAGTTTGAAGCCCAATATTGGGTTCAAAAATACATGGCCAAATCACATCCATGTAAAATAAATTAAATTTAAATAGGAAACTCGATAAGCTAAGCAAATTTACTCTTGAAAGAATATTTCTTAATAAGTATCACAAAAACTTCATTTATCAAGATTATATAAATTATATTACTGATGGAACACAAGATTTAATTATATCTCTTGGGAAGATTTTTAAGGGTATTTTGACCATTAACCAGTACATTCTAAGATGTATGCATCTTAAAATTCACTTACTCCATTTAACGTCACTAATATTATTATTAGTCAACAGTAATTTTGTTTATCTAATTTATCCCCTTTCATCCCGCTAATTTATCACCCCTTTGTAATTATTTATCTAATGTCCCCCTTAATTATTTTCCATCTAATAACCTTATCCATCCCCACAAATCAATTAATTAATATCCTAAATCCCCATTATCTTATCCTAATCCCCACTTATCTATTATTATAGAATTTTAAATTCCCATGGCCCATCTACCCACCTACACTAGCCTATTCCTAGGCTCTCTACACCCCTAGTCCCTAATCACCTACCTAATCCATATCTAATCCCCTACCTAATCCTAATTAGTCCCTAAGAGGATTTTTAAATTCTCTAATTCTAGAATTCTCACTATTTTCACCCCTCCTCTCTAGAAGCCTCTAAATCTAGAGGCTTCCAAGGATAATCCCCAACCCATATATTATAATTTATATACTAGAGTTGAATCATTTTATAGATGTTTTTAAATATTAAGATTTGTATTTGAGATAAAAACTTGTAAATCAAGGTAAAGGAACAAAGGTGGGGCTTTTTCACAATCCTCATTAAAAATGATTAAAGCATTGGAGGAAAAAAATTCTCTCATTGATAAGAACACATAAAAGGCATCCACATGATGTGTTTGATTCAAAATATGACTTTCATAACCCTCTTGCATTAGAGGTAGCATTTCATCCCTTTCCACCACACTCTGTGGCACTGCAATTTATAACTTATGAGAAATAATTGGGTAACCTTGAGCATGATCAATAAATGAAATTCCTTGCATTAAACGAGATAGTAAAGTTTAGGGCCACTACATTAACCTCATCCAATACATGAAAATTTAAGATTAAAACATCTTACAATGTTATTAATCTCAATGAACTAAATGTGATGCCAATCAAATAGTGAACATGACAGTGCCAAAGTGAGCTATATTAAAAAATGCATCTCACAAAAAAATACTAGATTCACAAAGCCTTTAATGCTTCTTATTACAAAGTTGGATGAGTGTCAACTCATATCAGAGTCTCCCTATACTTGTAAGCAACCCCTAAGCATATTTTGTCAATCCCTAACTTATATGAGTCCCAACAAATTACACTTGATAGGTCTCCTACCATGGGTTTTGTATCACATTCAAGGGATCATCATAATTAGAAAATATTCAATAATCCACTACAAGACCATAGTATAATAAAAATTATAGAAGTTCAAATATGGAAATAGAGGTAAAATTATGATCATGGAAGTTACTTTGGAACCAATTGTAATGATTTAGAAATAATTATTAGGTAATTCAATGCATAATAAGTGGAGTTTCATCCACATTTTATGAAGCTGTAACATTATTAATTATTAGGAGAAACTAAAGTGGTGGTGGTATAATAGTAGGCATACACATTATAATAGATGGTGTCTTTTAAACATATATGTCCACTTCAATTTTTTATCATATTTCTAAATCCAAAATTCTTCTTGATTGCTTGTAAAATTTTTAGTGCCATTGTAACCAAAAAAAATCTCCATTTCAATCACCAAGACAAAACCTGATCACCCACAACTGTGCTCCTTATCTAGTGAATACAGATGCCCCCTGATCAAAACCGAGGGAGTTAAAATTTTGACATAGAGATAATATGCTAATGATTTAGAAATAATATAAGGCTCTTGCATAATATTAGTGGAGTTTCATCCACATTTTTTGAAGATGTAACAAAAGCAAATTGTCTAATAGGGATTTGACTCCTTAATTTTTAGCCCCCCTAGAATACTTTTGAGATAATTTAATTCACTAATTGAAATACCTGTGAGGGAGAGTTGCCATTCTTGAACTTACAAACTACTATTTGGATATGAATTCAACCCCAAAATGGTAGTTACAATAAATGACACAAAATAATACCTAGTAACTCAAAGACCTCTTAGAAAAGGATTTTGTGTGCTTATCTAAATTATGGTTATGTGAGGGCATAACTAGCAGTCTACCTTAGAAAACTTACTATATATAGCATTTCTATATATAAAATTTCCATTTATAGATTGTATCTAAATGTGGATTTCTATATTCTAGGAAATTTCATTCTAATAAAATAGAAATAGACTTATCGCAATAAATTACAATTTATGGGTCTCCTACCATAGGTTTTGGATCACATACAAGGGATCATCAGAATTAGAAAATGTTTAATAATCCACTACAAGACTATAGTACAATGAAAATTATAGAATTTTAAATATGGAAATATAATTAAAATTATCATCATGAAACTTTGGAACTGATGGTAATGATTTAGAAATAATTATTAGGCTTTTCAATGAATAATAAGTAGAATTTTATCCACATTTGTTTGAAGATGTAACATTATTAATTATTAGGAAAAAAAAGTGGTGGTGGTGGTATAATAGTAGGAATACACATTGGAATAGATGGTGTCTTTCGAACATATATGTCTACTTCAAATTTTTATTATATTTCTAAACCCAAAATTCTTCTTGGTCGCTTCTAATTTTTTTACCATTATTGTAACAACAGCAATTTCTCCATTGCAATCACCAAGACAAAACCTAATCACCCACAACTGTGGCATTCCTTATCCATTGAATATAGATGCCCCCTAATCGAAACCAAAGGAGTTAAAATTTTCATGTAGTGATTGTGATAAGAGGCTATCTCTTTACACGATGAATACACGCCATCATAGACTAAAGCATTGCATGGAGATTCAGATCTCGATAGTTTTGCACCCATAATTATTTTTAAGATGAACTTATTTTTATATCAATGTCATGGGTTTGGTGTAACTAGTAGTTTTAATTGTCAATTTACACTCTTTTTCTTCTCATAACCCCTCTTACCAACCACCCCCCCCCCCCGCCACACACACAAATTATATTAGTTATTAAATGAATATAATTGACATATTATAATATATATCATAATATTTTTATATATTAAACTAAATAATTATATATTAATATTATATACAAATTATATATTTTGTAAAATATATTTTAATATTAATCAATATTATTATATCATATAATATATATGTTAATATAGGTTATATATCAATATTATATATTTTAGTATAATATATTTTAATACATTCTATATATTATTAATTGTACAGAAATAATAATATATTTTTAATAAAATTAAAATAATGTTTATGCCTTTAACATAGTGTATAATGCCATGTAACATGAAAATAGGCTTTAACATTATGAGATCAAAAATGTGATCATCAGTACAGATTTAAAACTCTACGATGCTTCACCATGTGCACAATAGATTATTTCAAAGAGTAAATCTATCAAACATTAATAATGTTTAGTAGGCAATGGGAATTAAATTAAAATAATCATGTATCAGCAAGGTTAAATCATGTATCCCTTCTCCATCACAAAAGGTGCATTTTTAGTAATGGAAGTAAATGATCCATGCATCATTATCAATTGTATATGAAGTGAAGTGATTTGAAATTCATAATTTATAGGGCCAAATCACATCAATGTAAAATAAATTAAATTTAAACAAGAAATTGTAATCCAAGCAACTTTACTCGTGAAAAAAATATTTCAATATAGGAATCACAAAAACTTCATTTATCAAGATTATAGAAATTATAATATATCTATATATTATTAATGGTATGAAAATAATATTAAAATTTAAAAAAAAATAACTTAATTTTTATGCCTTTAACATATTATATAATGCCATGTAACATCAAAAAATGGGTAAATGTGATCACAGGTATGGATTTAAAACTCTATGATGCTTCAACATGTACACCATAGATAAGGTAGATTACTTTGAAGAGAAAATCTATCAAACATTATTATGTTTGGGAGGAATTATATTAAAATTTGAAATCACATATCATAAAGTTGAAATCATGTCACAAGCATTAAAATTGATATTATAGATGACAATTGGCATGTGACAGTTGACAGTAAAGAAGATGGATAATCAGTTAATTTCAAGTAATGGGAATTATTAATTTTTAATAGCCCTTCGAACTTGGTTATAAAAAGTTTATGAATTGTTAGATTACATATAAATTACACAAAGGAATAAAGTCTATTATACTTTATAAAATGACCATCAAATTTTAATTAACCATCAAGTCTTTTGAGCCACCATTTAAATTAATGATACATAATTATTTTATTGAATAAATTCAAATTAAGATAAAGCACCAATGAATATATGTTTTGATGAGTTTATTTCTCTACTCAAATCCTTTGGTTTATTTCTCCAATTTATAAGACTAGAATGATAATTTGTTTACTAACTTCAATTTTGAAGTCTGACTATGAGATGTGTTTCTTGGTGTTTATAACTATAGGTGTCATAAAATGAGATGGAGATGTGTTCATCAGTTTATATGGACAAGATTGGTTGACATTTTTTACTATGTATACCACATCCTTATTATGGTTTTTTTTTGTAATACATAGTTACTAAGATGCATGTAATCGATGCACCTATTTATAAAATTAGGATTACAAATAAATGATAACCAACTAATGTAATAGACTAAGAGTAGTGATAGTTAGTGAAAATTTTCATTCTATAACTTTAGCAGGTGCACCTCATGGATGTGATTGGATGCTTTGTATGTAACCTTATGAACTTCTATATTCTATTCTCCATCTATGAGGATGTGATGTTCTACATTATTTGGAGTGGAAAATTATCTCTATCTATTATTTATTTTATTCTATTTATATAGTTTTGGTATTTGCTCACATAATAGACTATAGTTCATGCTTTATGCTCCTTTATGGTCTATAATACTTTAGGATCTAATCTATTTTATGAAATTATAGGTTAATGTTTCAAATCTCTCAGTGCATCACCTTAAATTAGATTTACTTTCCATGTTATTTATTTTCTTTTCTTCTATTCCTTTTCACCCCCAAAATTGAATGAAAAGTCAGCTTCTAAAATCTCAAAGGTTGCTTTATAGATCACGTTCAGTCCCTCATCTTTAAAGCTTCCCATAGAGGTTGTTTAACATGAAGTGATCTATAATTTTTGTAATATAATGTTAATAGAAACTCTTTATTTCATATAATATGAATTTATTTTTTCCAACTATATTTTTATATCCAATCATATTTATTTTTTATTTGTAAATTAAAATACTCGCATTTTTTTAGAGCAACCTATATTGCATAATTTTTTAAAGAATGTAAGACTAAAAATTAGGTAAAATAATCTTACAATTTCTCGATAGCATGCCCTAAAAATAATCAGTTATCCCCCAACAAGAGATCCCTACCTTCTGTAGGTGAATTTGATTAAATGGTAACATGTGAAATTAACAGATGGGAATCTTAATATATAGAGAGAACTAATTTCTACAATATGATAATTTAAATTATTAGCAATTAATTTGAGAGATAAAAAATAGCATTATTCAATAATCCAAAAATCATTGTACCACTTCTAATGTAATTCAAACATTTCCCAATCCACTATTGCCACCATTCATTGATGAGAAAGAATTTTTGGGACTAATGGTGGATTGTTATGATGTCCCACCTTCTAAGAATAATGAGGTTCCTTCATATTTTATGAGAAAAATTTAATGCAAGTTTAATATCCTAAATGAAATTATTTATTAATTTTATTATTACGAGTTTTTAGGGCCAATAAAAAGGCTTTCAATAGGATAGGTTGGGTGTATATCATGTGCCTAATCAACCTATGAGAATCTCTATCAAATAACCACTTTAGTGTGAGACAATCCCCTCTACAGTGAAGGATGTTTTAGAGATTGACAATTTATGTGCACTTAACGCACTTATTGATATCCTCATGTAACATATAAGATATTTTTCCCATATTGACGCTTATGAGAGTGGATATGGAGATGGTATAACTAACACTGTTACTCGACCACACTAATGCAAATCCCATGGTGATCTATGCACTAGGACTTAAATTAGATGAGGAGAGTGATTTGATGTAAACCAATTATGGTGGTGTTTCTAATTGAATTTGATGTAAACCAATTATGGTGATCTATACTCTATGCAATGGAATAGATGGTGTCTTTGGAACATATATGTCCACTTAAATTTTTTATCTAATTTCTAAACCCAAAATTCCTCTTGGTCACTTTTAATTTTCTTAGTGACATTGTAACAAAATTAATTTCTCCATTGTAATCACCAAGATAAAACATGATCAGCCATAGTTAAGCTCTTTATCCAGTGAATATAGATGCACTCAGATTGAAACCAAGGGATTTGCAGTTTTGAGATAAAGATTACAGGATAAGAGGCTCTCTCTTTACACGTAGAATGCAAGCCATCATAGACTAAATAATTACATGGTGATTTAGATCCCAATCGGTCTACACCCATAATTATCTTTAAAGATGAACTTAATATTTTGACATTTTCAAGGGTTTGGAATTACTAGGTTTAACTATCAATTATAATTTTACACTCTTTTGCTTTACATAACCCCTCTCACCAGTACATATATACACACATTATACGTGTGTGTGCATGTGAGTTATATATATATATATATATATATATATATATATATATATATATATATATATATATATATTATATATAAATTATATATTTTCTATTAAATATATTAAACTGAAATATATAATAATAATTTGATTTATAAACTATATTAACATATATTACATAATAATAATATTATATAATATATAATATTGTAATATTATATTAAATTATATAATATATATTTTTAAAATATATTTTAAATAAATATGATATATTTTAATATTTTATATATATATATATATATATATATATATATATATATATATATATATCATTTTTATATATTAAATATATCACATGCCTTCAATTTGACATGGCTACCCCCGAGGTGCATTTGCATTCAAAAATAGGTGGAAGTCCCCAACAAATTTGAAATTCAAATTTACTTTGAAAAATAGGGTTCATTTAATTTTCACACATTTTTAAGAGGAACAAAAACTATCAAACATGTTTGATCAGATATATTTCTACTCCTACATATTCTTAGTTTTTTTTTAACATACACTGTAGACTGTTGATAGATCAAAATAGAGCAAGTTGTAGAGTGTCTGAAGCATTGACCATATTTGTTACTATCATTTATGCAGATCCTTATTTTCAAGTGTTTAATCTTAATAGTGTTTAATATATTTTTTAATCTATCTAAAATGTGTGATTTTTTTTTTTTTGGTCTGGCCCTTTTATTCATTAGTTAGCACCTTAATATGTTATGAAATTACTAAGATTTAGATAGTCTACCTAGGTTATTTTAATATTTTTTGTCCTATTGGATCCTACCCAGCTGTGATGTCAGTGAGCCTTCTACTAAAGGAGCATGCACATTACTATTGTTTGGAAAAATAGAGTTTTCAAATTGTAGGACTAAAATTTTATAAAATAATACAATAAATATAATTCCAAATGCTCTACCTATATATACTTCAATCAAATTTTCATAAAAAATAGTACAATTTTTAAGAATGTGTGTTGAGCTCAGGGAGGCCCTAGGTTAGCCTAGGCAGTAGTGAGCCCTTCTATAAATCTCATTTCAAAAGGAAAAGAGGTTAAAGGAGTCAAGTGGGTGTATAAGACAAAAATGGTAGACTCCACTAGTTGTAATTCAATATGGGTAGACTCCTTGTTTGGTTTAAATTCTATGGAAAATAGTTGCACAGTACATACTTTACACCTTTTGTTATCATCTTCATCATCTGGTAAAAAATAACTAATTCAATAAATTTAGCCAATAAACCATGTAGTTCAAATGTCCTTCCTTCTAATGAATGAGCATGAATAGTTACTCAAAATTCATCTTAATTATGCATAAAGTAGTGAGCCATCACAATCTCCAAAAATGTTAGTCCATCCATGATAATAGAAAACATAAGATAATATAATAGGTAGTCTCCCATAGCTTTTGCTATGGTATTTACTAGAATAATTGACCATACCCCCACCAATAATTAGGATTTGAAATTATGGATTTGGGTAAATGAAATAATTTAATTGAGTAGCCAACTTACTGTTGATGAATTTGTGTGTACTCCAAGAGTAAATATATATAGTCAACTTCTATTTCTTGAGGAAACCAACCACCTTAATATTTAGAGGAGTACTAATACCTAAAAGTGTGTGACATGAAATAGTAGGTCAAGAATATTCAAATTCATCCTTAGGTTCTTCTAAACTATTGATGTGTGTCTGTGTCAAGGATATAATGTGAACAATAAAATAACATTTCTTAGATTATAGAGACAATAAGAATATGGTAGTGACACCTTAGGGATTCACTCAGTTTTACTAGAGAGATTATGTAGTTACAACTTACCACCTTCTAGTCTACAAGCAGACCCTATTATAGGGACAACATGAATATGGTAGTGACACAATCTACCTGAATTTGTTATGATGTAAATTGCTTTGTATTTGACAATATAAGCCCAAACTCTTAAAGAAACAAATGGATATACACAATGAACATTAATATAAAGTGATTAATGTTAAAAAAATTCAAAAAGAGGGAGTAAGCTAGGGTATAAATTAAAGTTCCCTTGCAACAACAAAGACCAATGGATCTTCTTTAATTTTTGTTAGCAACCTAGATTGCACCTAGTTGAAATCAGACTACTCAGATCTAATTCATGTCTAGACATTAGAATGATCTAAGGCTATGAGATGCCTATATTTAGACCAGACCTCTAGTTGTGAGGCTAGCTCCTTTGAATATGTGAATTTAGGATCAATTACTAAACTAAGTAGATGTTGGGATGAAAAGAGTAAGGGAAAAACTAAAATGATTCTTCAAACATAAGAAGATCCTATGAACTTTGAAAATATACAAGACCTTATTGCTTTAAAGGCACAAGATCCTATGAATTGTAAGCATATTTTTTGAGTAAACTTATAGAGGAATCCAAGGCATATTTGGGAATATAGATTTGAAGATATGAAATTATGTATAATCAAAGATATTGAGGTTTAAGGTTGACTATGTGTTCATGCATGGACTATGACCTGAGAAGGATAATTAAGCTTGTATTATTGTTTTGATGTTTCATGATGAATTATCTATTGGAGAGGGTTATACACTCCATGAGGATGATATGTATGGTATTTGGAGGTCTGAATAATTGATATTCTATATGAACAATACTTAAGAATTTAACTATGTGTTTGATCATAATGTTTTTGTGCACCAGGTCAGTGTCTGATTTGTTTGAGAATATGCAGAGGTGATTAAAGATGATTATAATTATTTGAGGATGTCAAAGGGGACATTAGGAGTGGACCCATGTATTTTAAATTGGTCTTGTTTTCTTATTTTTCTCAATGAATTGATAATGGGTGAATAGGTTTTGATGAGACTTATAAGAGCTACAAGGGCCTTATTGAAAGGTGTAGCTACTTTAGGATGACCCATAGATGGTATGGCTGACCTATGAAAATTATTTTGAGTCATGTCTTGATGTGAGAGAATCCTTAAGGGTTAAGGCAAGTCTAATGGTTGACCAAGAAGTTATTTATCATGAATACCTTATATATAGAGAAACCAAAGGAGATGGTTTATAGGCTGGTAAGAGGAAGGAGTGAGCATTAAAGTGAAGAGTTGGAGAGTAAAGGAAAGTAGAGGAGAGAGTGTGTGACTAGTGGATAGGTTGTTAAATAAAGTAGATTGAGGATTGTGTGTATGACCTATAGGTCATATTTATGATGTTTTAATAGTTCTCTTATAGCTTTAGGTTGAGCAAAGAATAGTCGATGTCTATGTGAAATTTACTAGTTGATCTAAGAGGTAGATCAGATTATGGACTATGTGTATGACCATATAGTCATGTTGTTGAGGTCGTGATAAAGTCATTGTTGAGAAGTGTAGAGTGATCTAAAAGGTGGATTTGAATACATTAAGTATGTGATAATCATAATTCTATCATCAGGTGTTGAAGACATCAGTTCAAAGGTAGAGTTGTTCATAGGTGGAGTTATGGTAGTTCAACATCTAAGGGGGTTATTTCCTCCTTGAAAGGTGAAACTTGATAAAGGTCTAGTTGTTGTGGTAGCTCAGCTAGACATGTGTAATAGTTCCTTATGGGTTTGCATTCTCACCAAAATTAGGAATGGTAGTTCCTTGATCAGTTGCAGCTGATCTAAATTAGTTCTTATTATTATAGGATAGTAGTCCAATTATAGGTTCTAGTGGGTTTTCTCCCCCAAGAGGATTTCCCACATATGTCATATGTTATGGGCTTGATCTTGAATTGTCTCTCTTGTTCATTATTGTGAATGTTGTGTATGTTTCATGAATGATTATGGTAATTTAATAAGAGTTTGAAAGAGTTTGGAAATTGAAGTTAGATTATCTAAGCTAATTGATTCATGCCCCCCCAGTGATTTTACCTCTAACAATTAGTATTAGAGTGGGTCCTTTGGAGGAAGTTGAACAAATTGAATGAGATTATAAATAGGTACAAATATTACTAAATAGTTGAAAAAAGATAATAAAAAATGAAAGGCTATGATCAAGGCACTTGAAGAGCAGATATGTATTTTGATGAAAGATGCCAAAAAAATGATGAGAAAGTTATCAATGATCTCAAGGTTTAGCTAGAAGATGCAATACATGTTTATATTCAAAATAAAAGGACATCATGTTTAGCAAATAAACTTACCATGTGGCATCTTTCTATTTGTGGTGAGCTCTTGGGTAGAGCCCTCTAATTTTGGTTGGTTGTGAGAGTGCCATGAATCATTCTCATAGGCAATTAGAACACTTCCCATAAGAAAATAGAAAATGCACATCTACAAATGTAAAATAAATAAAATGAAGCAAATTGAGTAACCTTTAATTAACCTAGAATTAGCACAAGTTAACAACTCTATAATCAAATGTACACATCAATAATTCATGAGAACCATTCAAATCAAAAATTAGAAACAAAATATTGAGAGAGAAACCATATAACACTTCACACAAACAAATACTGGAAAATATTTGCAAATCCTTGCTTATATTAATTGCTCAAAATTTACAAAGTAATTTGGCTCTAAGAAATCCCTCCCCTTTTTATAATAGACAACACTCCTTTTATAGGTTCTAAAGAAGCATGTCGGTCATTTGCATCAACTGACAAGTGTATGAGTAAGGACAACTATCCATTTACAAAGTCCCTTAAAATACACTAAACTTTCTAAAATAAACTGACCTCTAGTCAATGTGCTAACAAAATGCACATGCCTTTATAAAGAATATTCCATTTTTGGAGATTACAATGTTTCTAATAAGATATAATATTACTAGTTATCTGATGTTCCTTGTGTTGAAGAAATCCCTTGTTAATTTTGAAGAATCCTCATGGCTTTTTGGTGTTGCTCTTTGACAAGTTTTAAATTGATAGCTTACTTTAGGAGGAACTCATCCTCTTGGTCAGCCAAGTCTTCAAAATCCCTATCATTTCTTGTCATGGATTATTTAATGTTCCTTGCCTCGGTAATATTATCCTCTGCAATTAGAATCATAATGATGACCCTATTATTATCAATCTCAGACTTGCCTTGGATCTTGATTCTTACTTATCACATGACTAAGGTGACTCTGTACTTGTATTCATCATATAAAATGATGCCTAGGGAGCTAAGTTTTATAGGTTTAATGATAATGATTCCAAGTATTTATTTAATTATATCCATCAACTCCTTGTCATCTCTTATGAGCCTCTCTAATTTCCTTGACCATGTACTCAAACCTTAGATTTTGTCAACAAATAATCCCATGAAAAATGTTTAAATGAGCCATACTAATGGTTTTGAAACTAGGAATTTGACCCTCGACCAGTATGTTGATTAGCTCCTTCATAATATCCCTTGAATCCTACCATTAGACTATTAAACCCTTGGCTACTGCATCTAGATAGGCTAGTGGACTCTTTCTTTCCTTTATTGCCTTGAATGAATCAAACATATCATAAAATACACCTCAAACATCTTGATCATTTCCTCAGGGACTGAGAGAACAACTTTCTTCTCAATATATATATATATATATATATATATATATATATATATATATATATATATATATATATATATATATATATATATATATATTTATAGGTTCTTTATCTTTTGATATATACCTTTGATGCCTACTTTTAATTGAGTTTAATGAGCATAAACTAATACAAATATATCTTCTTCATGGATTGGGTCTTCATTGGGTCCCTCACCTCTTACTAGAGTCAAACTAACAAATGGTTCAACCTTCTAAAAAGTGAGATCTTCACCCTAAACCATGGATTTCTTCATTACCATTCTTTTTAGTCCTACAATCTCTAGGTTGAATTACAAATGAACTAATGATTCTATCATTTTTGGAGGTTTTGGAGTCTCCATTTATGTCCTAATTGAGGTCCCAAGATATATCATATTTCTTTATTTCTCTTCCTTCATCAAATCAACTATCCATGGCTTGAGCTCATCATGGACAGTGATGTTGATTGCCTTTGTCATGGCCCATGAATGGTATAGGGTTGGAATCTTTTGAATTTTTCATATAGGAACCATTCATGTATGATTGGCCCATGAATGGAATTCTCATCACTCAATAAGTTAACTTCACTTAAAGTATGAGTGAAGGTTAACTTTAGTTTCTTCTTCCCAAATGGGACCAAGGTTAATTCCACCTTCCTCTTATATAGGGATGAAACTAAAAATAGGTCAAAGGTTATTCCTTACCCTTTTCCTTTTCTACTTTTTCAACTTGGGCTTGAGGTTCTTCTACTTTTCCTTATTCCACATCTAATCCATAGGCATCAATAAGTACTTTGAGTGCATCCTCTACTATCTAATCAGGAGCTAGTGAAATCATATCAATTTACTCAATTAGGGACTTTGGTCTACTAGTTTGAGCTGAGTATGATGCCCCCTCACCAAGTCTTTCTTCCAATCTCTCATTCTTGTACCTTTATGAAAATTACACTTGAGTTTTTTGTAATTTTGATTGTGGCTTCTCTAGAGGAGGCCTAGAAGAGGGTCTAGGTAATAAGTGGTACTACAAGGGTCTCATCTACCATATCTCACCAGGTGGTTTCTCATATCTAGCTAATCTAGCCTCAAGCTTGATATTATGCTTTTTTAACCTATCCAATACTTCTATGAAATTGAAGGCCCTAATATACATTGTGTCATGAACACCAAGTTGGTGTTAGTAGGAGTAGTTTATTATTTTTGCTTTCAAATGCTTTTCAACCCTATCATGGGGTCCCATTGCCTTAACTCATCCAACTGTAAGTTAAATGAGTATTTATGTCTTGATATGGTGTCTACTTGATCCTAATTCTATAATACAATCCTACTAATGGTTAAATGAAAAGGGTGGAGGAGTCCCTTCCTTTTATTCTTGCATATTATATCTATACCATGGAATAATTGGTATGTTATTTCCTGCTCTGCTAATTTCATAGGCACATGGACTAGGAATTTGAGTAGTTGAGTCAGGGTCCCTTCTATTCTAATTACAGTGTAGTTTGGATACAACCATATATCCCCAATTAGCTCCACATACTTCTTAATTAGAGGGGTGACCTTATCCATAGAGATCCTTGTAATGGATTTTACTAAAGTTGGATATATACAATCATAAATAAATTATATATTTTGTCTATACTTGAATATATGTAATTTGGAATAGTGATGGGAAATAGTTTTTCTACCCTTCAGTGACCAATTATTCATATTAGGTAATGTGGTGGTGGCTATCAAAGCATCTAAAAGATAGGACATCATAAAGAAGTAATTTTTGGTTTTTTTCTTTATGGCAGAGAATTGTTGTTTCAAGTAAATGTTGATCATATCACCAATTATGGGAGTGATTCCCTTTTATACCATGAAATATATATAAGACACCCATATTTTTTTGACATAGGTAGTGGAGGGGGCCATCGACAATCTATTCATTAGGGTCATGATCATTCTAATTCCCTCTGTAAACTAGGTAATTGGGATCTTACCAATGCGGTATATAACTACATAGGTTCCTTAGTACAGCCATGGGGTAAGGATGGATTTCATGTCATTTTTATTTGGCCATTCTCAAATAACCTTTTGTAAAAAGATAAAATTTTACATCCTTTCACACATCAATGATGGCCTCATAAACATCAAATGATTACTCTAAGAGTGTCAAATTTAAGCTCGATTAACCTTTCAAGTGATTTGATATAACCATGACACATTTTTATTTGACAAGAACCCTAATGCACATGATTGGAATTTTATTTCAAGTTATCCCCTAGGAGATACCTTTGAATAAAATTCCAATCATGTACATGTTCAAGGTATCTCCTAGGAGATATCTTGAAAGAAAATTCCAATAGTGTGCATCAAAGTTCTTACCAAATAAAAAGTTGTCATGGTTATATCAAAAACTTTACAAGGACCTTTAAAATAAATGTGGAAGGTTTTACAAGGTCCTTATAATAATATATACCTCTAAATAAAACTCCAATCATGTGCATGTTCAAGGTATCTCTTAGGAGATACCTCGAAAGAAAATTCCAATCATGTGCATCAACATTCTTCACAAATAAAAACATGTCATGGTTATATAAAATACCTTGAAACTACATTTTAAAACAACACAGAAGGTATTACAAGGCCCTTCAAGGTATCTCATAGGATATACCTTGAAAATAAACTCCAATCATGTGCATGTTCAAGGTATTTCCTAAGAGATATCTCGAAAGAAAATTTCAATAGTGTGCATCAAGGTTCTTTCCAAATAAAATGTTACCATGGTTATATAAAATCCTTTTCAAGGACATATTTAATAAGCATGGAAGGTATTATAAGGCCCTTTTAGGTATCTCCTAGGATATATCTTGAAGTAAAATTCTAATCATGTGCATGTTCAAGGTATCTCCTAGGAGATACCTCAAAATAAAATTCTAATCATGTGCATCAAGGCTATTGCCAAATAAAAAGGTGACGTGGTTATATAAAATCCTTTGAAAATACCTTTGAAATAAACACACAAATTATTCCAAGGCCCTTTTATGGATATACCTTGAAATAAAATTCCAAATCATGTGCATGTTCAAGGTATCTCCTAAGAGATATCTTGAAAGAAAATTTTAATAGTGTGCATCAGGATTCTTGCCAAATAAAAAGTTGTCATGGTTATATCAAATCCTTTGAAAGGACATTTTCAATAAACATGGAAGGTATTCCAAGGTCCTTTATTGTATCTCTTATAATAAACATTGAAATAAAATTCTAATCATGTGCATGTTCAAGGTATCTCCCAAGATATACCTCAAAATAAAATTCCAATCGTGTGCATCTGGGTTCTTAACAAATCAAAAGGTGTCATAGTTATATCAAATCCCTTGTAAGGACATTTTAAATTAACATATAAGGTATTATAAGGCTCTTTGAGGTATCTCCTAGGAGATACCTTTGAAATAATCCAAATATGTTCATTTCCAAATAAAATTCCATTGAACCTATAATATAGAAACACAAGGAACAATTCATAACAACATTAGAAGGGGTAAAACATGATCATCTAAAAACATGTCCATTAATCCAAATGATATTTTGGAACAATGTACAACCAAAATAGGCATGGATGATCTCCAAATTGGAAAATGTCATTTGAAAATGAGTGAGATTGGTTCCGACAGAAAATAAGAAATATTAAATTTAGGACTTGGGAGCATATAAAATATTAAACCAAGTGATATAGATTTAATTTTTCAACATGATAAAAATACTATAGCACAATTTTTTTTGATGAAATCAATGTCTCAGGGAAATTGTATCAGGTGAATTATTTCATAGGCCAAAGTGATGATGATAAAAATCCTGAAGGGTCTATATAAAAAAGATTGAAGGGCACTTTTAAAAGGTTTGAAGGGCACTTTCAAAAGGTTCAAAGGGAACTTATCATCAAGGAAAGGGCCTAAAACAAAAGTCTAAACTTATAAGTCTAGAGGGTAAAGGCTTATTCCCAAAACATTGAAGGGTAATCATGTTAAGCATGAGATATACTAAGAGGGGGGGTGAATCAGTATATCATAAACCTTATAATATTTCCCTTAATCAAATTCCACTTTAACATACATTCAAGATATGTAATAAAACTAAAATAATAAACACCATATAAGATAGAGAGAGACACCAAATTTAAATTGGAAACCCAATGTGGGAAAAACCATAGAGAACAATCTCAAGTATATGAATGAGCACCAACTCAAACTATAATATTTGCAAGCACCAACCCCTTTGCTGAGCACCAACACAACAACTATTCATGAGCACCAACCCATAGGAGCACCAACCCCTTTTTTGAGCACCAAGATAGCAAAAATTCATGAGAACCAACCCATAGGAGCACCAACCCCTTTGTTGAGCACCAACACAATAATAATTTATGAGCACCAACCCCTTTTGTGTATACCACACAACTATCTCTCAATGTTGTTATCTCAACAAATGATAGTTCATTTTTTTCTCTTCTAATCTATATATAACAAATACAAATCATTATCTTCTCTCCTTTGCTCTTCTAATCTAGATATAACAAATATAAAATCACACACACACACACACACACACACACACACACACACACACACACACACACACACACACACACACACACATTACAAATGACTTCTCAAGCCTTTATTTATATCTTTCCAAATGACCTTTGGCCTTCCCCCTTTGTGACCCTTCAATCCTCATGGAAAATGATGCCAAAATTTCATGATACTTTGTATCCTTGCATTTGAAAAGTCATATGGTGACCCTTCATAAGAAAAAATGTCCTTTCCTCTTTTGTCCTTATCTTGGTGACTTTTCGTATTCCTCAAAGTGTCCCTTCATGAGAAATTGTGCCCTTCCTCTTTTGTCTTCACTTGGTGACTCTTGGAATTCCCCAAGATGAATCTTCATGGGAAAATGCATCCCATTCTTATTTTGTCTTTACCCTGTGACTCTTTGACTTCTCCATGGGCCCTTCTTTTGTCTTATATGAAACCAAAAATATATTTGTTAGTATTAAATAAATAGTAACACACATTAGCCAAGATATAACTATTACAAACATCATCAAATGTAATGGGGCCTTTATCACCAATAATGCTAGACCTTTGACATCAATGACAATATTTCCAAATAAGCACTGAGGGTAAAGGGCCATTTCAAAAAGGCTAAAAGGAAATTCTATAGGGTAATTATCCTTGACAAAACTTTTGAAGGCTAAGTTGCACAAAGCCCAAAGGGTATGTGCCCTTAGGATCATTTTTTTGTCAAAATTAAATTGGAAAGATTGTTGTGAGGAATTATTTTGGGCTTTTTACATTGGAAAAAATGTTTGACAACAAAATTTTAAAGGGTCATTTCGAAAGGGAAAAGTACCTAGGACAAAATGCCAAAGGGTATTTCCAAAAAATTCCTTAGGGTACTTTCAAAAATCCTAATGGGTACTTTCAAAAAATCTGAAGAGTACTTTCAAAAAAAAATTTAGGGAAAATGTATTAGGAAATTTGTTATGGCAAAGATGTTGCAAACAAAATATCTGAAATAATTCACTAATGTATCTAGTAGTGCCTTCCTTGTAAAATAGAATTGTACTCCTTTCGTGAAGGATAAATCCACTCTTGTCCCTATTTTAAATGTATCTCCTATGAGATACCTTGAAGAGGAAATCCACTCTTATTTACACAAGTCATTTAGAACATTTACTTGCACAAAATGTTTGATGAAAAAAATCCAAACAAAAAAGTAAGAAGACCCAAAGTCCTAAATAATAATTCTAAAGATCAAAATCTATTGGATAAAATATTTGAGCAAAAAACCTAAAGACCAAAATCTAATAATAAGGCCTAATTAAAATGTCTAAAACCCTAGCTCAAGCTTGTGAATTATCTGAGGCAACTATTGCACACACACAAAAAACTACACCAATGAAAGCACTATTACATATCAAAAAATATGAATCAACTTGAACTCAACTATCTTAATCAACATGTTTATCAATCTTTCAATAGTTGTTGCACATCTACAAAATATCATATTGATCAAAAAAATCAAGAATCTATTCGTAGATACTATAAATTAAAGATTATTAAAACACACAACCATGGAAATAATAACTAATTACATAGAAATTGGAAAGAAAAATTCAAACACTACACTGATGATCAAAATTGATGTTGCTATTGTATTCAAAAATCTTTGAAAAAAATCTCAGTTGGGTTACAACTATATATATAGACTTGGGGAAGGGGTTACCTCATCCTCCAAGTTCATGCAAGGTGATTACATAAAGTAGTTAGAACATGTAGTTATAACGATGGTCTAAAAATGTATAAGAGATAACCTGTAGTTATCAATTAAATAAATTGAATTTTCAAAACTATGAAACATGTGCATGTGTACAAAATATAAATTCAATTTTACAATAAAAAGGACTAAACTATAAATATATCCACCATTACAAAATCATACATGCACAAAATCTTAGCCTCAAGGCTGCATCGTATGAACCATTGCATGTACTTTGGTTCATGTGGTAGTTGAGGTGATAGCAACAAAAGTTATGAATGTCAAATCCTTTTCATCTTGTTTCTTATTAGCCTCATTATCTTGATATAATTTATGTGTTGTGGCATGCTGATGTTGAATAATATTCAAATCTAGTAGTGGTGGTCGATGAATCCTACTAGCCGAGGTGAGGAGTCTTATATGTTTTCCCTTGGTCAACTGAAATCTATTCTTAAATATCTTGAATTCAATGACATTTTTTCCTTGTGGTACATAACTCTTCCTCTACCTTCTCCAATGTTAAGAACTTGAATACTTAATTTGAAGTTATCCACTAGTTCTTTTACAAGCTGATCAAAATTGACCCTATTGATCAATTTTCTTATGGAGTCTTTTATCTTGGATAACTTCAAATCATGCAAGATTTGGATAAGTTATACCTCATGACCTTGGTACTTAGGGATCAAGGCCCTAACTGACTACAACCATTCCTTAGTCCCCTCCTTCCTTATGATTACCAAATTTAAGGCATTAGATGCCTTTAGTGTTATCATTAAATCTACATGACTATATAAATTGTTGCCTATGTAAGCCACAAGTATTTTAAATTTGGCATTATAATATATTAAAGTATTATACAAATGATTGGTATTATTTACATGGGGGGGCATTTCTACCTTCATAAACTTGATTGCTTCTAATGAATTGTAGCATTTGGTGGCTGCCTCTTGGAATTCTATTTCTATACCCACAAGAATGTGTACTATTTTCACATGCTCCTTTAATTTCTCAACTTGGGTCTCTATCTCTTGTCGATCCATCTTTGTACCCTCATGGATAGTAACAATGGCATCCTTATGAGCATGGGTGAGGTATACTACAATTTCAATGTACAAGGACTCTCTGGGTTATTTGTTCTACCTCTTAGTGAGGGAGAATAGTTCATGCCTTTCTTTAAAGATGATTTTGGTATCTTCATCATATTTCACCTTCTTTTTTCTCATCCTTTGTATACTACTAGATGGTGGATCGAATATAATGGAAACAAAGGGAAGCTCAATGATATTGAAGCTAGGAATTTGAGATGCCTTGCTTCTTAAATCTATTTCCCATTGAAGGATGTCTAATTATGATGCATCAGAAGTTGTAACCATAATCTCTGCCTTAGTTTCATCTTGATCTAGTTATTTATTATGGGCCTTGAAAAGGATACCAGGTAGGGAAGGCTAGATGATTTTGGACCAATCCACTCCTCCAAATTGAGGGAGTTGATGGACTATAACTAATTATGGCTTTGCCTTCCTTCCCCTGATGAAACTTGTCAAGGCAATATCTTGGGATGAGGTGGTGGAAGGGATGGGAATATAAATCTATGTGTATTGGACATAGAGTTGCAAGGTGGCTAATGTAGTTTGCACCTTCCTAGACACCTTTTTATTTAAGCCTCTAATAGTGGAAGTGCCAGTAGGGATATAGGGGATTGGCATAGTGAGTGGGATGGAAGTGGTAATGGAAGTGGGGAGTAGATCAATTGTAGTGGTAGTGATGAATTTGAAAGTAATTAATTTTTCCCTGGGTGATCCCAACAAAGAATAAATTGAAACATTGACAAAAATGGGTATAAAAGATAAAGGAAAACTTAAAAAAAGGTTGAGTGTCTAGATAAGTTGGTGTTATGGGTCCTATCTAGAGGCTCATTGCCTTAGCTACTTCCAACTCTACTTCCTCATCAAAATCATCCTCAATGTCCTTTATTATCACCCTCCCTTCTTATTGAAATGTAGTAGGTAAGCCTTGTCATGTTTGCAGTGTAGGACTACTTGTAGGAGTCCTTAGCTTCCTTTTATAAACTAATAGGGTCTTCAGTTGTGTGAATAGGCCTTATGATGTTAATGTCACTACTTCTAATGTTTTTATCCTAATAGATGAATAAATATGTATATGGGGCATATCATTAGATACTTGAGTGGTCCTCATAGCTGGCTATTCTTATGTTTTCTCTTCCTCATCAAAATCCAAACTGATGGGATCCCCTACCTTTGTTCCCCTACTCATTTTTGGTTCAAGTAGCCCAAGATCTCTCTTCACAGGTTTCAACTTCAATTTCAAAGGGAGTAATTGGGAGAAATAAGGTACTTGGTCTTTGTATTCCTCCTTGGATTGTCCTCTCCAAAAGTTAGAATGGTCCCATTCCTTGTATAGATCCTTCTTATTGTCTAATTCTCTAGCAGTGACTATGGGGTCATCTTGGATCATTCACATATGATCTTTCTTCAGTCCAACAACCCTGGCTCTTTTTAAAACATCCTCATTAGACTTTGAATTAAGAAATAAATAATCATATGGATAGAGAATGTGGCTATAAGGGATGTTGAATCCCTGTATATGCTTTTAAATCGTCCTATTTGGATCCCAATATCTATGTGGAAGCATAGGGAAAGGATAACTCTTGCACTTTATACCCACCTCTACAAAATGATTTCTCATGGTATAAACCATTTTGACAATTGTTATAAAGTGACCAAAATACAAGGCTTTCTTCTACTTTGACAGGTCCTCTTCAATACTCCACCATAGCTAAAAGGTGATTTCCTATTCAACTATCTTGTCTGGTATAAACTTTGGAAGACACAAAGGATTAAATTTATTCCCTCAAATCATGATTACTATAAAATTTGGGTAGAGGAAATAATCCCCTTTTCCTACCAAGTTCTTTAAAATATTTGTCCTAATTCTAGGCATGGGTAAGCCATGAATGACTTACCAAACCTATGGATAGAAATCTTTCGATAGCCTAACCATATGCTTGGTATAGGCATATATATGTATAAAATGATAATGGTCATAGATTATATTATTCTCATAGTTTGTGGCTAGAGTCTGAAATTCTCCAAGGTCTCTATAACAAGTTCCCATGACTACATCAAGTAAGTAGGACATCTTATAAAAAATTCCTAAAGGCATGGGATGACTATCCTTTTTGATTATCTACTCTCTAATGTGGAAGTTGATTATCTCACCTATGGTGTACACAACATCATGGGTGAGCATCATATGCAATAATGGAACCAAGTTTAAATTGACAAAATGGATACTTGGTATATAGTAAATTTGATTGAGGAGTGACATGCCAATGTGTATTCTCATTCTAAATTTGTTAATCGAAACTACTCCCTTTGGTTTCTTCCCATTCAATGTAATGGTTTGGTCTAGGAGCAACCATGGAAAGAGTGCCATCTTGATTAAGATTTTTGCACTAAATTTAACTTATGTGTGTTTGTCAAAATAAGCATTAGGTATGCACAAAGATAAATACATTTAAAATTCAAGTCCCAAGATGCACACAACTATGTTATTTTTAGAGTGATGAAGAAAATCATCATGTGATATCCTTTCCAAGAAAAACAAATCACATAGAAGGTCAATGCACAACATCATCTCTGGTTTAGTGATAGCAAAATGTAACCTTTAGCATTTGAAAGCTATCAATTCCTTGATGAATTATCTATCTATGAGTGTCATATCATCTCTTAATGAAAATACATCCATTGAATTGATGATGTCCCATAATTTTGAATAGTTTTTGTACTTTTCCTTAAATATGATGGCATCAAACATTATGTCCATGAACTCTATAGAATCTTTCATTGAATAAGGGGATGGTGGATTTGCCCTTTTAAATTTCCTAGATGAAGATGCCATTATAATGTATATGCCTTGTGCTACTTGTAGTGTTCTTGTATGTGCTATGTATGTTGTACAATCAATTCAGCTCTAGCTTGGTCGATGTTTTACTCATAATTCTCTTTGTAGATGGTAGCTAGGGATCTTTGATACATATGATGGTAGGTGTGCTATGTATGTTGTACAATCAATTCAGCTCTAGCTTGGTCGATGTTTTACTCATAATTCTCTTTGTAGATGGTAGCTAGGGATTTTTGATACATAGGATGGTAGGAGACTACGAATTCAAGTTTGTTTGAAAGCAATAATTTTTTTCCTGAAGGGTCATTTTTAGGAAAGTGTCCCAATACAAAAGTCCCAAAGATTTAATTCTTTCTAAAATTTTGTCTATAATAAAAAAACATAAAGGCTCAGTCTCTCAGACATTTTGTTAGCAACAAATGGCTGAAACAATAGCCCATAGATAAAAGTCCCAAAGATAGAGACAAATTTATTTTGGGGAAAGTGGCTGGAACAAAAATCCTGATGGAATATTTGTTGAGACAAATGTTTGATAAATGCAATCATCACAACATTTTGTTTTTTTTAAATTGGGTGCCCATAAATGCTAAAGGTGACACACACACTTGAGGAGTGTCTCATAATATATTTATGGTGATACTTATGGGGGATCGTGCAATATGGAGTGCTTGGAAATTAATTTCAAGGGGAGTGGGGTATATAACTATTTATCGGTAGATAATTAAAAGTTAAGGAGGGCCAAGATGTAGACACTTGGTAAGTAATGGAAACAACTTATGCCAATGACACTTTTTTTTTTGGGAAATAATAAGAATGAAATGGGAAACAAAGAACAAATAAAGGGAAACACGCAAACAAAATGGAAACTAACTAGCTATGTATCCCAAATAATATACATTAAATGGCATTGTAGTACCTTCATGGATACCTTGAAGGTATCTCTTAAGAGATGCCTTTATATATAAAGGAAAAATTTAAGGTATTACAAGGCCCTCTAAGGTATCTTGAAAGACAATTCCAATTGTGTGCATTTTCAAGGTATCTATTAGGATACCCATTGAAAGTACTATAAATACATGTTTAAAATTCTCTCCTATGAGATACCTTATACCTTACAAACATGCATTAGGGTATACTCAAAAGCACTAAAAATACCTTCAATGTATATCCTTGGATATACCTTGAAATAAAATTCCAATCGTGTGCATGTTGAATTAATGTTAGTAGACTTTCTTAGAAATTCTCTAGAACATGCAAATTATAGGTATAGCTTACGTAGCAAGAAGCAAAAAAGAATCATAATAGCATGAGTGAATTTACACAATATTTAATTTTATACACTGTAGAAAATGTAAATATAAACTAACATGGTGATAATAATTTTGGATCATAAATAGCATAATATAAGATAGAACAAACTAAAATAAAATAGAGTGAAAATTAAGCACTATGCATAGGTAAAATAATCTTAGGAAAACAATAATAGAGCTAGTTTATTAATCTCTATCACACATCAAAATAATATTACATTACATTATATCACTACTTATACCTTTTTACATGGCTCTATATTTTCACACTATAGCTTTCTATCATATAAAAAGAAAAGAGTAATGACATTATTATATATATCACTTGGCTAACAAGGCCGAAGACATCCAAAATATCATATAGATGACAAAATGATACCTTGCACACATGTCCATAGTCCATGTCCAACAATTTCATGAAATTAAATTATTATTTCATCTCAAGACAAAATCTAAACTCTGATCTCAGCTAAAGTTGGAAAGATTAGCCTTTCACAAAAGTTGCAGTAATCGCTCTAGGTTTTTTAGTTTTCCATAATTTCCTACCACCCTTTGCTTTTTTCCATAGACAAGAATAACCAAGTGGTCATCTAGGTTAGGGAGATTCAACCAACTTGTCCCTACTCCAAATGCTTATGAATATGTTACAAAGAAATTTTTTTCTTAAAATACAAAACTTGAACTGCGTATTTACCTAACGTGTAGATTGTGGCTACCTAGACTGCACCTTTATATCCAACTTTCTCTTTTAAAAAATTATTTGGTGTTCCTATGGTGGAATGAACTTAAGTTCATCTATGATATGAGAAATAAATGGTTTAACTTATGATATTTCATGCTTGATCATTTTCAAATTATTAATTATGTCTTGAATTATGGTAAGAAAAATGCACAATGAAATTTGAGTGACCATCAAATTATGCACATCTACTTCTTTTATGAGGATAAGGAAGCCTATAGAATTTGATAGCTTAAGATAGATATATAAAATAATATCATCCAACCTATCTATAGTCCTTTGGGCTTGAATTGCTATAAATGTGTTGTGCATTATCTCATTATACCAAACCTAAAGCTTCTTTATCATAGTATCCCTAGCTTATAAAAAATATTTTAATGCACCATTTAGTGGCTCCCCTATAGCCATTCAATCATTTAATATATCTATAACTTTATCCACTATTATGAACTTTGGTTTAGAAAAATTCAAGGATTTGTCAAGGTATTGCCTCCAATCAAGCATTCCTTACACAATCTACTTATCCTAATGCGTAGTAGTATCTAGGACTTGTACCTATTCCTCTAGAAGTTTATAAATGCATGTTGTCTTATTATGTATAGCCTACCTTTGGGTGCATAGTTTATATGCACTCACCCAATCTTTTCTTAGCTGAGTCAACAATGTAGTGAGTTATTTGACCTTTAATATTACTTGATCACTAAGGACTTGTACAACCAAAGTAGAACAAGAGGCATTGATGAGCTACCTAGCCTCAATAATTTGATTTTGTGCTTCCATTTTCTCCTCATATAGCCAAAAAATAATATTTTCCAATTCTAAAGACTTTTACATAATAGATTTTTGGAATGCATCTACTTTTTCAATTTCATTGGATAATGGAAACTACAAAACATCTAAAGAGCTCTCCATGGAAGTGGAAGCAAGCATGTTAGATCTCATTCAAATAGTCGTATCTAAGGATCCCTCCATTAAATATACATTATTTATTTTCATATTATATTGTGAGTGATTTAAATATTTATATTTGATAATAATGATACCTTTGTATATGAAAAACTTTCTCAACTCGGCCAAAGCGACAAGTGTATCCTTGTGTCTCATTGTGCCCCTAAAATTCACTTGATGGGCACTACTTGTTATGTATGGATCTTTAAAAGATACCAAATGTTCAAGTATAATGGTTGAAGGCCTTACCTAATGATGACTACATTTTTATACATCATTGGCCATATTAGGCTCCCTTGCTCTGGTATATCTACAAACTACGTAGATGATGAACCAACTTCTATATCTTTTTGGAATTTTTTTTCCTTAATTTTGCATTGAGATTCTACATGACCAATAATATACTAATAATAGAGGGAGGGGTTTGCATAATGTCGACCAAATAGTCACTTCTTACCTTATTTTATACTTGGTAAGTACGTACTACTTTACAAAAAAATAACTCCTTCTCCTCCTCCTTATCATAGACCTTTTGATTGATGTCTTGATCATGTATTGAATAGCTTCTTGTTCATCAACCCACAACATTGTAATATCATACTCCCAAGCTATCCTTGGCACATGTGGGTTGTCCAACCAAGACTTGATTTGCCTTGATCTCTTTTTAATTGGTGGTGGTGAGGCTCTCTATATAAGTCCCTTTCATGTACATTTTTATTGCTATAGAGGAGCTATAGATTAGTGGGGTGAGGCATATGGTTGTGTAGCTGGTTGTAGTTGTTCTTGCTCTTGTTGGCATTATTGTTAGACTAGGGCTCTCTACCTCCATAATTTGTCTTATGCTTCAACCATTGTGATGAAAAAGGGCATTGGAGTCACAGTTGACATGGCCAACTAATTCACCTTGATTTGAATACCATTCTATAACTTGGTTATCAATGCATGCTGCCCCAAATATTACATGACATCTTATGGAATTTGAGGGTGTGACCTGATCAAATCTAGAGCCTTAAGACACCATGTGATAAACCACCCTAGTTTCTCATAATATTTCCCTGTATTGTTCCAAATGATGCCTATGAGGGTATTAGTAGGCCAAAATTCCATACTAACCTTAATTTGGCCTAGTAGGGACTTCCATTAGGTGAAGCATAACAAAAAAACCAAAAACTAATATTATAAATTTTGTGAGCTACCTAAAAGTACATTTTAAATATTAGTGGTAAGCTTATATGTGAGAAACTTGGGCCAATTGAAGTTGTCATTATTGTGTATCATGTGACACATAATGTAAATTACTCCTTTTGTTGTCCACTTGGCCTTCTTCATTGTCTATGAAAACCTCTTTGTAATACACTCTACCAGAATGCACATTACAACATCCTCAATGGAGTAAATTGGGGTTCCTATACCTATCTTAGTGGGAAACTTCTCCCAAACATATGGATTAATTGGCAATGTAGTGGACTTCTATGGTAATAATGATTTTCCATGATTCAGGAGGCTTGTGTCTCTCGCCATGGCCTATGCATTGATCTAAATGGTGATATCTCTGGATAAATGAATAGCCCCTTGGTTGTATTTTCTTAACAAGGTATGCATGACATCATCTAGTTTCTTGAATGTAGGTAACTTGATTATGCTCTTTACATAAAAACCTTGAATCAAATGTTGAAGTGTAAGAGATCTTGCTTGTGCACCTGGTTGTGTTAATAGGGTGAAGAGAGTAACTTTAACTATTTCCATAAATTCAAAGGGATCCAAGTCATTGAATTTGTTTTTTAAGACCTAACCCAATCCCCATTTTTACCTTCTCCATATCTATGAGTGGGATCAACAACTTGATCTTATCTATGACTAAACCTATAATATATGTTATTTTATTGCTTTGTTCTATTGAAATCTGGGCCTCATTTTTTCTACACAAGAGTATATCGAGAGTATATATTAGAATAATCTTGTTGTCGAAAGTTTATACTATTTTTTTGTTATTCCTCCCCCTTTTTTATGTATTTTAGCATCTAATTTTCTCTTTCCAACCTCTTTAAAATCACTGATTGCCTATGCACAAGCACTCTTCCTCATCTTTAATATTTTGGCTTTGATGGTAACCATTTTTGTCTCCCAAATATTTAAATTACCCCCCCATATCATGTGTTGGAATACATATCATTAATCCCAACTTGATCTTCCTCAAATAAGATGCAATCTTTCTAAGCACCATGTCATTAATGGTCTTACATGACCATTAGCGGTCCTTCTATAATACCTGTCTTGTCATCATTACTTTCTTGAACATTGATTTAAAAACCATAAAAAAAAATTATTGATGGGTAAGGGTTACTATAAAATTCAACCTATGCAAGTCCCCATGGTCCAATAGTTATATGTACCTATTGGGAGAGAATAAATAATGTGGTTGCAAACTCGAAGCTAGTGCTTGGATTCATCATGCACTCACATGGACTGAGTGCACAAGTGAGCATGGCTACAAACTTGAAGTCTCAGTCCCTACCTTTGAAGACACGTGTCATCACAACACTCCTTATGAAAGAAGAGAGTTCTTATTTAAACAAAAGGTGCACCATTGGCCAAGGGAAGTGGGCCCCATTTTTAACAATAATTTTAAAGGCATTTCAGTAGGAGACACACATCACCATAGTGATTCTTACACATCCCTAATATTTCATACATTAAGTTTAATTTGTTAGTCTCTAGGTAAATGGGATAGAGACACTTGGCATAATCATGAAGATTCACTCAACCAATGAACTTGAAATATTTTTTGAGTGTTGAAATGTCACAAGTTCGCAAGTGCATGCCACATATCCTTGACTATTGAAAATTGAAGCATTAAGGTTAATGTCACAAGTATGCTTGAAGGTATTATAAGGCCCTTTAATGTTTCACCTAGTCCTTCCTTTAAACCTTCAAGGGTACCCATACACATGTTTGAAAGGTATCTCCTAAGTGATACCTTTAAAATTTTAGGCCCACAACAAAGGTTCAAATCACATACAAGATCCAAAAATATAAGAAGCTAATCATTTTCCATAATTTTTCTCAAAACCCCCATTGCTCAATATCATTTTGTATTGTAATAAAATACATGGTTTAATATTGACTTAATTAACTATTTTTCTCTATGCGGCTCTTCCATTCTAATTCATGTTTGAAATGTATCTCCTAGGAGATACCTTCAAATTAAGATGAATCAAGAATTGAAGTATGCAATATATGATATTAAAAGCTATTATTTTTTTGGATTTACATAAATCATGTCATTAAAAAAAAAATTGTACATTACCTTTTTAACATTTTTAGGTTTTAACATATCTCCCTACTTATGTTTTTCTATAAATATATAGCTTTATCTCCTACATATAGGTATAAATTGGACCAATTTTATAAATAACATGATTAACCACTCTTATCATACATTTTGCAAATGTCCAAACTCAAAAATCATATGTTAATGGATTTATAATGTGGAGACTATGTTTCTCTCATAAATAATGGTAAGGTCATTGGTGAAGGAATAATACACAAAGTGGCAAGTCCAAATGCTAAATCTCTAGAAACCATAAATCTCACTTCCACATGCCATAATGAGGAAATACCTATTAAATGTGTAGGTGTTAATGTGACTAAATATTTTGATATGACTCTACCACTTCAATTTCCTACATCTTTTGTGGATAATTTGGGGTATGTAGTTGATATTTTTACTATATGGAGCACAACAATGATGGAACACATCACAAACAAGTTTTCTATAGATAATTACATGGAACAAAGACAATAATGTGAGTTCAATTCCATTGCAACAAGAAAATCCTTGCTTGGATTCATTTGTTTGATATATCAATTATCCTACCACATTTCAAAGCCTAATAAAAAATTATCTTGGGAAAATGGTATATTTATTTCACAAACATAGAGCTCTTTCAAATGATGAAAAAATTGCTTTTATTTTTTTTGAATTTACACAACTAGGGGAGATTTTTGGTTGCATTCCTATCCCAATGTTAGAAAATGAATTGGAAATTTACATAAGGCATGGTATACAACATTGTGATACTTGCAGTATAAAGGTAACTGAAATATCTATCATTAGATGGACTTCCAACAAAATAGTGGACACTAAGACTTGTTGAGCAATCAATTTACCATTTATGACACCAAAGGAGAAATAAATTAGAAACATTTGGGATGTAATGGATAATGAATTAACTCTTTTCCTTTCATTCCTAGCAAAAAGGCATCTAAAAAACTTAGCTCGTGCCTATAAATACTCAAGTTGAAAAAAATGTTTGCCAAACACTTCACTTAGTCAAGTGGAGTTTGATGAAAGCATAGATAGTGAGATTTTAACAATTTATGTGGATAAATGTTGCACAAAAAAATGTTTTTAGTTAGGATTGTCATTTTATATTCTAAGATATACAAAGATAAATTTGATTGATTCCATCATAACAGATAGGAGGCAACATGTCTTAGATGCCCTTTTTACCAATTTATTTAATAAAAATAAAAACAAAACTAACACTAACTTTAAGGTTACAAAGATCTATTTGGAAGCTTGGCTTAAAATATAGGAATTGAATAGAAGTAGATTTTTTGACATTCAAAATTGTCACAAAAATGGGGAACGAAATGTATTCCATGTAGGGAGATTTTGATAAAATCCACATAAGAAGATAATTGCAGCTAAACATTTATTGGACAAATTGGTGGATGATTTTGCAAATGTTTTTCCATGACTAACATGCTACATAGATATAGATAGATTATGAGAAAATGTTTGACATCTTCTAGCCTCTTTCACTCAAGAATTTATAAGGCACCACATCAATACACAATTAGCAGATATGGAATATGAGCGAATATCCCAGCCAAAATTCAATAACATGTGGAGAACTAGTTTTCATGATGTGACTATTTCCATGTTTGACGAAATATACATCTTGTTGACTCAATATAAATTTTCTAAGTCCCTCTCTAGAGGTTAGGAAGAGCTTATTGATAAAAAATTCATGATGCACTAAAATTAAATACTTTCTGTAAGATAAATGTATTACACAAATAAATGACTGTCAGAGCAATACCCTAAATAATGCATTAGTGTCTTTCATGACAAGGTGGAATGTCAAAAAACATTTGTGTCAAGGATAGTGACAAAAATAAAATCAATTACCAAAAAAATATTAGAGTTATCAATGGTAGGGATTATAACACATGGTCATGGTGCAGGTGGATATGGGCATTTTTTTACCATACATTCTTAGAGGATCTAACTTTACTATCACCTCATTAAATAAGTGCTTCAGGGATATGGAAACAAAAATGCTAGATACTTATCGATCTTTAGTATATAAACTTAGAACTTCAAAATCTCCATTGTATGATGCACTTTTGTCTAACAACTACTGCCCTAAATGCAAGAAATATAGAGAAGAAACACAATCAATTGGTGCCTTCAAGAAACTTCCTTCCAGGCTATACCTTCAACTAGACAACTGTTGTGGGGATAATAAGAATAGGTACTTCCATCCATTATTATGTTTTAAAAATGTCAAACCTTATATATAATTAATGTTACATTTAAAAATTCATAAAATCATGTTTTTTGTATAGGTATGTGTTGCAATAAATATCTCTCCTTGTATAAAAATGTGTTTTCCTTGATGTTGAGGTCAAATTCCTCCTTGTAATACAAACCCATGAGGACATCGATGGCACATTTGGAAAAATATCTAAATTCATAAAGAGGAAATATGTATGGAGTGTGGTAGAGATGATGGAGACCTATAGGACATGTGAAAATACAAGAAACTTCATGCCATATTTGATTGAAGAGGTAGTGGATTTCAAAGAGTATGTTAATAGTTATTAGCTAAAGGGAAGAAATAAAATAGTAGGTCTAAAAAAAGGTCAATACTTTCTTTCACATAAGGAGTAAGTTCATCCCATTATGCATTGCAAAAACTCTATAAGAGATAGAAAGTGGTCCCCCCCATTACATTATGGGGAACAAAAGAAAATGGTGAGCCAAATGTTCTATAAGGTAATCTAAAAAAAAAAAAATTAGAGTATTTAAAAAGAGAGAAATGTCTAAAGATTTCATTGTTGCAAAATACTCAGATAGAAGTTAAAAAAGAGAGTGAAAAATAAATTAAAAATAACTTGAATAAGTATGTAAAATAATTAAATTAATTTGTTTTGATCAAAAATAATAAGTGGAATGATCTAGCATATTACTTCCAAAACATCCATGACATAATGAAAGAAGACATGTTCCCTTTTAAAGTTGAGTGTACAAGATATTTTTGGCCTAGAACTCACCATGACATACCCCTCCATAGAGATATACACAAAATGGTTCATGATAGGACCCTTGATTTTGGAGTGGAATCTACAGATACATATGTTGGTCCCAAAATTAAAATAAAAAAAATTGCTTTTGATCTAGCTCAAGATGTGTAAATTGGAGATATCTTATTTGTTAGACCTAATGATTATGCAGGAATAGACTACATAGTATGGTTTTCTAGATCTAAATGAAATATTTAGATACTACAAAAAAATGGGGATATAGAACAAAGGGTCAATGTAGCTTGGTTCATCTCAATTCATGCAAGGAAAAAAGATGCATAAGCATAAATTTATTCAGGTTGTTTGGACAAGAAATGGAATCCAAACCCAACTAGCACATATTTACCATCCATACTCATAGATAGTATCATATACGCTTGAAAACTAAATAAAAATTGGAGAGGTCATACACTTGTTCTCACTAATTTTTTGAAAGGCATTGTAACTGACTATTTGAATGCATCATCCCACTGGGCACTAACAAAAATAGTGATAAAAGGATTAAGAAATTTGAAATGGTGTTTCCTTAATTTTGGAATAATAAATATGAATGTTTTTTTTCAAAATTTAGTCCATTTTTTGAGATTGTATAATGTTTTATTGTTTTATTTATTTATATTCATTTCTAGTGGCACTTTTCATGTTGGGGCTTGGAAAATACACTTTGGCATTTGAGTTTTATATTTTATACTAAAAAAATTTAGTATTTTTGTAGCTATGCATTTATTTAATATAATTTAATTGTTGGAATGTCCACTTCACATTTTTACATCCTTCAAAATGGTATTCAACAAATGGTCTTCATAATTTTTACATCTGAGAATTACAGTTCAGCTTTTGTGTTTTTCAAAATACACTTTGCCATTCCCATGTATGCAAAAAGGTCTTCGGGGTTTACACCTTAGAATTACCTAGTTGAACATCAAGGTTTGTTATTTGGTATTTGCATATCAATAAATATTATTCATCTTTTTAGTTTTTCAAATTACACTTCATAGAATCACCTAAGATTGTGCCACATGGCATAATCTCAACAACTCAACTATGCAAAAGGATGACCAATCCAAATAAAAGTCCTAAATAATGCGAGCATCTAAAATTACAACACATCATAATCTCAGTAACCCATCTATGTGGGAGATCATATTAATAATATAATAATATAACACACATGATCGACATGTGGTAGGTATATAAATATGAGATAAACTTTGATGGTCATGAGAACGTCACCTGAATCAAAATAAATAGATTGTTCATGATCTAATCAACCGATGACACATCGCATCTCAATCATCTTGAGTGTTTTAAATCACATATCACCTAAGCACTTAATTAATGTGTTAATTATTTTTCCTTAATAAATAAACCACCAATTCTTGTTATCTATAAATGCATGGTCTATGAACTAGTTTGAACAGTTGCATAATTTGGATTTATTGAAAATATATAATATAGATGTGAATTATTTGTAATAAGTCAAAGTAATTCTTGATGAAGTCCACTTTATTTATGATAGTTTTCAACTACTAATTATTTGTGATCATTTTAAATAATTTTTTATTATCACAAATACATTAGACAGATGTGATTTATTTGTAATAAGTACAACTTAATCATGATATAATCCAATTTAATCTTGATATAGACCAATTTATTTCTGATAGTTTTCAAAAATTTGGACTATTGATAAGTCCAAATCATATGAAATAGTCCTTTCTACACTATCATTATGAATACTACTCAAATTACTTTTTAATGATTATAATACCTCTATCTTGGCTCAATGATCCTTTGCAAATGGTTAAGAAGACTTGTTGACCTCAAAACCATGAAAATAAGCTCAAAAAGAAAATTTCTAGGCCATTTTTTAACAAATTACAACTCACACATGCTAATATTATACTATATAAGATGACTAGGAAAGGCATAGGGACTATCTAATTAGTTTCAAGGTCATCCCAATCCATTTTAGGCAATTAAAAGACTACTCTTCTCCATCAGGTCTTTTGATAGGTTTTAGTAGGGTTTTAGGGTCTTAACTTGTTAAGGATTGTTCATACAGAACATATCCTTGATACATATACTAATTAAACTATATTTGAGTATGGATAACTCAATAAAAACCAAAATAAACACTTTTATCCATGTAACTTCTCCTTCATGTTCCCACGCAATGAAATTAGATGTCTCAGATAACCAGCCCTATTGGTGAACACATGAAATGATTGTTTGGGCATAGAAGGTGTAAATGTGCTTGATTTGAGTTGGATACACCATTTTTATGTATTAAAAACATACCATGACATTTAAAAATGGTTTTTTAAATTACTTGACTCCTTAAGCCTCTTAGAACATGCATTAGGCCACTAGTAGGGTTTGTAGACAGTCCTATTGAATTGAACCTAATGATCACTATTGATCCTTTATTATTAATTGAAACATTAATTATAATACCTATTACATCTAAAAACTTATTATCATTTATTATCCATCACAAGTATCCCATTTTATCCCATCTACCTGTAATAGGCCTATAGGTGTCTATTAGGTTTAAAACTGCCACTTCTTGTGCTAGGGTATCTTTAAATATATTTGACCAAATTTTAAAATTTTAGTCAATGTATCTTCATGATTAATAAATTTATCCATGTCCATAATGAATATACCTTTAATACTCACTTGAACATGTCACAATCATGTTTTTTTATGTTGTACAATCCATTTGTAAGGTGTTTATTTCTCATATGATTGATTGTATATAAATTCATGTATTTAATTCTTCAAATAAAAAAATACATGAGCCAAATTAAACTTATTATACATTCCTATACCATCTATAGGGATGAGAAACCAATACTAGATTGGTTTCTCCAAGATGAACTCAAGAGCACCATTGCTCTCCTAGGTCTTCAACAAGCCTAAAACACTTCTCCAATCAAAGAAGCTAATTTATTATGATCCATATTCAAATAAAGGTTATTAATCATTATCAAAACTATTTAAATTCTCCCTAAACTCCATTTTAACTTTCACAACCCGCATCTCATGCAAAAATTTGCCCTTTTCTAGCTCATTTTATGTGTATAGGTCTACAACCATGAAATGTATTATATGAGGGTAAGCAAGTTTGAAGTTTGATATATCTGAGATGTTATGAAATTATTTATGACCATATATATCCTTTATAGAGTGAATTTTAAGATCACCAATATGATCTGAGTGTTTTTCTCCTATAGAAACATAAAAATTATACTTGCTTGTATGCTTGGTACTCATAACATTTCATCCCTTCACCATTGACTTGAGAAAATTTGACCTGAAATATTATAGAGGTTTTGAAATAAGAATTATATCATAAAATAATGTATCAAATAATATATTAATACTTCCATTAAAATATTTTGGGTACAAATGTTGACCTACAGGGCTACAAACCTGTAGGTTAACAAAACCACTTTTTGGCTTAGCTTTGATGGAGAACACTGGAGCCAATGAATCTTACGTTCTACCACTTGAAATATATCATTTATTATGATATTATATATCATTTTTATATATTAATACCTATTTTATATTATATTAAAATGAATAAACACCCATATTTGATAAGGATTATCTTAACTGTGTCTGATAATGCATACAACCCACCTATGCATGCATAAATATGTCTTTTTATTGAAGTTAATTTCCTCATTGATTATTTTAAAAGGTATAATGGGAATTTATTAATTTTTATAAATTTTTAACAAATTCATTTCACCTGTTTCATGCATAAAAACACCTTACAACTCTTTCAAACCATGATAATTATGTCTAGTTTAGCAAATCAAGACTACTTCGTGTCATTCTCAACATAAACATTGAGAAAATTGTGTAAATATAGTGTTTTATAAATAAAATATTTATAAAAATTATACTTTAAAATAATTTTCATTCCTTCATTTAACCTCAAAATGTTTTAGAAAAAAAAATGACCCTGTGGGGTTTTACAAGGGTTTTTTAACACTTATTTTATTAGCAATTATTCATAAAGCTCAAGACCTAGATTTCATAACTTACTATATGAATTATAAGGGTATATGGGTCCCCATCCTTCCCTTAATTTCATTTAACTTGATATTCTCTTTCTTTTATGAATCATCCTCAAATCATTAACCCTTATTGAGCTTGCAAGTAGACCTATAAACCCAATAGAGAAATGGGATAGGTTTTTGCCTCTTTTGGATATATGTCTAAAGGGTATATTAAAGGCCTTGTATATTATTTTAAGTTTATCCTCTAACCTCTATATGCATATTTTATTTAAGAAACTAATTATTTTTCCTTTTTGAGTTGTTGGGGTTGATGAACTAGGTGATTATAGAGATTTCCTTGACATTTACAAAGGTGGAGAAATGTGACAAATCATTTCCCACCTTTATTTTCCTAAAACTTATACATTATCTCTTATTTGGATGTTATAAAATGATGAATAGGCAATTAAAAAAGTATTCTAATGTTGGAAAAGTGGTCTTAAGACATTTTGGACAAGATGTACAGACAAGTACAAGTACCATGACATTCCACAAGTGTTAATTGACATAAGAGACCCATATTAAATGATATAAACCTTAAATTTTGACCTTTTCTTAAAGATTCATATTACAACATTGCAATAAGTAATATAAGACATAATGAAGAAAACATACTGCAACTTCTACAAAATGCTTACAAATGAAATGTGATCAACTTGCTAGTTCTACACCTTGGTCTACTTGTTTAGTTGGGAACACATTACTCCTTGAAGGGTCACCATTATTATTATTTAACTATGATTCAATATTGACCTTGAATTCACACTCAAAACTTAATCTTGTCAAAATTACTTTAACGTATCTTAAACACATTGGAATTGACCACATTGACCAACTTGATGACAAGACTAGGTATTTTGACTCCACCTCTAACTTGACCATCCTAATAGACTCTTAAATCTACTAAAAATGACATAAGTCTTATGACTATGAGATCAAACATGACCAATAAAAGACCCTTATTATGGTTATCAACAAATTTAAGATAAATTCATGACCAAAATTTTTAATGTTACTCACCAACGATGGCCAATTTTGGCTAACATATTTGTCAACCTCCTAAGACTGCATGCTTGTTATGCATATAGATTAGTATCCTTGACAATTTATTAGGATATTGGGCCATGAATTCTTCTTGACTTAAAGGTACATTAAAATTTGGACTTGATATCAGGTTTGAAATGAAAATAAAAATCTGAGAAAATTCAAAAAATACACCACACACAAATGTGTGTGTCATAAGACACTAGGAGGAAAGATAACAACCAAAGAAAAAAAACAAACCTTTGCTCAATAAATTAGGTAAAATAAAGGGATATTATATTATTTACAAGGTTAAAAAAATAACCTTAGTTAAATGGTTTAAAATGTATCCTATTGACTGATATACTCAGCTCTTCTCCATTCAACTTTGCAAGATGAAAAGCATTATGTTATTTTTCAGCCAATGATAACATAGGGTGCACTCAACAATGTATCAAACTTGGTATGATTACCAGGTTTGGCCCTATATTTATCCCACTTCAACACAAAGTCTCCTTCTTGATATTATCTTGAAATATCCCTCCTATCAAAGGTCTTATTTACTTGGGCTTGATGTCACTCCATGGTATACATAGCATATTTTCTTGTCTTTTCCAATGGCATCAGCTCTATCAACCTTATTGCCATAGGATCACTTTCCATAATTCCAAGTTGATGTGATAACTATAGGGATGGTAATTTAAGATATATAGGTAGCTTATCCTCTCTCCCATAAACATGCATGTATGGTGAGTTACCAACAACCCTCTTTGGGGTAATCATATCAACACATAAAGTTGTATTCAACTTAGTCTTCCAAGCTACTTTATTCTCTTCCACACTATCCTCTTAATGATTCTAATCAAATTCTTGTTTATGGACTCAACTAGTCTATTTCATTAATATTATTAGTTGGAAGAAGTACTTAGGTACATGCCATGTTTAAGATCCCATTCACTTGTCCTTGCACCACTAAATACCATTAAATTATCATAAATTATTGTGTAAGGGATTCCAATTCTAGTTACTAGGCCTTTATATAAGTCAAAAACTAAACTTTAATTGGCCTCCTTTAAGGCTATTGATTCCACCCATATTTTGAAATAGTATGTGGTTGTAAGAACCCATTTATGGCTAATACTTGAAGGGGGGTTTATCATGCCAATGAAATCAAGACCCCATTGCATGAATGGTTGTTACACTTGAATAGGATTGAGAGGGATGGTTGCAATATTTTGTTTCCCTATGAAAAATGCACACTTTTTACACCTCCTTAGCCATGCATAAGATTCATTAAACAAACTAGGCCAATAATACCTAGATCTCATTATTTTTATTGGTGTAGTCTTTGGTGCAAAGTGACCTCTTGTAGGTCCATGAAATTTATCCAACAGCTTGTCAATCTAATTAGTTTAAACACATGTCAATAACATCCCATTAATATCCTTTCTTAAGAGAAATCCATCTATAAGAACATAATGGATGGACTACAATCTAAATCACCTTGTTTTTGCTTGATCCAAACCTATAAGACACTCACATGTTTGAATAAATATTACCATATATTGTGTTCAACTTGGAAGGGATGAACATATAGTTATACAAGGATCATCTTAAAATTCCAAAATATTTTATTCTTCTTCTTGAAGGTCTGATGCCAAATGTTCACATAGCCCTTTTCCTCTTAAAAACTTTGTATACTTGATATCCACATCATTCTCCATGACCTTGGTTATCCACCCAACCCTTTTATCATTAAAATACTTATACAAAATGAAGTATCTTATGCTTTGATATGTCACCATGACATGGATCTTGATGTTATAAACCATATTCCTAAACTTTTTAAGTATTCTTATAAATTCCAACACTTGCTTCTCAATAAATGTGTATATCTCTTCATAATCCTTTATCCCTTGACTAAATAAGGAAATAGGTTGCTCAAGACCTTCACCATTTTATTTCATCAACATAGTTGAGACATTTTCAATTTTAGAGAAATCATACAAGAAGATATCCTTTGAGAAGTCAGGATTGATAAATGTAGGTGCTTGGTTAATGGCTTACTTAATAGCCTCAAATTGTTTCTTCCTTATTTATTCTAATTCAAGGCTTGGTGATTCTTTAACATGAATATTATAGGCTTCAAAATGTTGTAAAAACCATGTAAAAACCTTATAATAAATTTAATCTTTCCAATAAATCTTTGCAAACCTTTTTTGTGCTTGGGCAAAGTCAAAGCCAATATGGCACTCACTCTTTCAAGATCTATAGCAAGCCCATATTTTGAGATAATGTGACTTAATATATTACCATAATTTACTAAAAAAACCACACTTATTGGGGTTTATAGGGATACCATATTACCTACATGTTTTAAAAATCAATTTAAGATGAGCTAGATGACTAGTACTCCTTGAGTAAACTATTATGTCATCAAGATAGATTAGCATTGTTTCATTAATGAAGCCTTGAAAATCCATATCCATGGCTATTTGTAATGTATACCCTACATTATATATCCCAAATATAATTATTTTATAGTCATATGTGCCCCATTTAGTACTAAAGGTGGTTTTATATTGGTCTTCTTCCTTCACCAAGACTTTATTATAACCAGAATAGGCATCTAAAAGAGAGAAGCGTTGAGAACATACAACTACTTGAAGGATTTTCTCTATTGATGGTAAGGGGTAATTATATCTCAAATAAACCCTATTGAAATCTCTAAAATCTACACAAAATTTGATCTCCCCACTCTTATTCCTCATAGGGACTAGATTAGCAACCCATGAGGAGTGTTTAATAGGAAATATGATGCTTGACTATATCAATTTAGTTAATTATTTCCTCATTAAAAGATCAATATTTGGATTTATAGGTATTTATATTTTTATTATAGGATTGGAATTTGGATCAAGCTCTATGTTATGTGTTGTACTTAAAATGACTGAGAGGGGGGTGAATCAGTCTTTAAAAATTTCATATCAAATCTACTTAAGCAATCATCAACATATGGATCAAGAAATACATAAACAATCAACTAGATAATCATGAAATAAGATTTCACAAGTCAACACACCATATATGTGGGAAAACCTCAAGGGGAATAAAATCCATTGATATCTAAAAATGGACTACATTCCTATAAAATAAACATCAACTTTAGTGAATCACCAACTTCATATGGAGAACCAACCTCAACTTGTTAAGCACCAATTCAGGTAGGATTTAACAAGCATCCACTTGCAAGGAGGCACCAACCCCCTAGATGACTCAGAACCAACTCATCCACATAAAACCATTGATACCCTTTAGAACACTTTATTTCTCACACAAAAATGATGATTTCCTTCTTCATCTCTTCTCTCTCTTTAAACCCTCTCAAACTGGCCTCTAGCATTCTTTGCTCAACTATCCCTCTTCTTAACATGATTAGGTCATATGAACTTTATACTCATGCATAGAACCTATATAAAATATTCATAAATGATCTTATGTCCTCTTTTTATGGTTTATAAAACCACCACCTAATTTTAAATGTACTATCTTGTTTGATTACACTCCACTCACACACAGGCCTAAAATTGCCTAGTATTTATACAAGTATTTTGTTCATATCCTTATTATTTGGCCAAAAACATCTACCCTTCTTAGCTATTCCACTAAATGGATTTTAGGATATTTCATATACATGTATTAAATGTGATTTGAGTCCTTTTAGGTCTGACCTACTTCATTTAGGCCTTATCTCTCTATTATGTCTCATGGAAACCTAACCCCATTAGTCCTACTTAGCACACACTACCCTTTGATATTATTGGAACACATTAAAAAACTTCACATAGTGTGAAAATATCATACTCCTCTCCAATAAACCCCTTATAGGCTCATATTTGGTCCATGACACTTTTTCGCTCAAACCACTACTTGAAGCACACCATTAGTATTATTCATATTAGGCATGTGCATACTCAAAAAGTCTGTCTTGAATAATATAAGTAAAAACATAATTTTTCCAAACTACCTTGAAAAAAATCATATATAAAAAATATACATGACCTTGGGTTCATCACCATATTTTTTATACTTCACAACTCACGACAAAAGTACTCAAGCCCTTCTCTACAAACAGCTCACTCATAACTGCCAACTAGCCTCAAAACACAGTCATGGAAACTTGATATTAAATGCATAAAATAATTTTTTATATGACCTCTAACACCTTAAATATATTCTTTGACATATCTAGATCACTCTCAATTATAAATATCACAAGGTCCAATGCCAAATATTGGTCTTGTAGACCAATCTTTTATCTTCAATCAAGATTTTGAAAAGCATGAACAAGACATTAATGTCCTAAAAAAAATCATATTAACTAGATGCTTAAGTAGGAAGAGAGCCTCCAACTCATCATTGTAACTTAATTTCCTAGATCTTTTAGTTTACCTTCAAACATAGTCATGGTGATAGTGACCTTAAACACCTATGTAGACACTTTCAAAGAATTATAATTCATTTGAATGATATTATAAGATCATTATAATAATATATATATATATATATATACATATATATATATATATATATATGTATGTATATATATATATATATATATATATATATATATGTATATATATACATATATATATATACATATATATATATACATACATATATATATATATATACATACATACATACATATATATATATATATATATATATATATATATATATATATATATATAACATGGTCATATGGAAATATTGGTCTTGCAAACCAATCTCACAACCTCACACCTTCACTATCTTATTTACACTAGAGAGGTCAAATTATGAGAAAGATATTTATTATTTCCACTATACTCAAAAAATTATATCCAACATGAAAATGTATTAAATGTCTTGTATAGCCTATCCATGCACTTGGATTCATCCCTAATCCATGATAACACATCCCTAATCACTTTCTCATATCTACCTAGTTTTCTCACTATTTTCACCATTAGAATTTTTAGCGATAGGTTAACTTGTATGACTAGTTTATCACCCTTTAGGGATATAACCTACTCATAAACTACCATGTAAATTAAATGAAACTATCGATATTCAACCTCCATCCATTTAGCAACTTTCACTTGGTCAAATATGACTACTACAATAAATATCCAAGAAACAAGGTCTTTCTTGTAGGGTCCACTCACTCTCCTGACAAACCAATCACACCTGCAAGTGTTTGGGAGAGTTGAATACAACCTTAAATAATTTACATATCTATGTAAATTCATTTTAGGCATTTTTTAATAATATCTTTTTCATCTAGTTATTGTTAGGGTTTTAGAGAGGCTTAACACTATTTTTGGTGTTAACAATTCTTCATAAATCTTAACCACTTATTCCAGAAACCAATGTTTGGAAATTTGATTTAGGACACTTCCCAATCTACTAGGAATATATTAGGCTCTCATGCATAGGTTACACATGACAATGAGTACTTGAAATTTCTTCTTGGGTTAAGAATCCTTTATTTTATTCACACAAGAGACCTCAAAACATGTTTTCTTACCTTAACCTTCCAATTTTAACCTAAAACTTGGTTAAAATACTTTTAAAAACATGAAATACCTCTAAAAATAATCACTTGATCATTATTATCTTTAAATCTAAAACTCATACCTTATATGGCCACCATCTCTCTCTTTGCTCTCTGGGCTTTGACCTCCAAGTCACAATAGGCCTTAAAAATGACCTTCAAGCCTCTTTTCATGCACTCTCCACCTCACTAAAATTATCAAGAAACATATAACATGATAAAACACTAGTTTTTATAATTCATATGCCTTGGAAACATCTCATGGCACCTCATTAGGTCAGGCAGGGTTTAGAACTAGTCTAGTTGCATGCTAGGTCTATAGGTCCTACCCCTGTATGCTCACTCCAAGACTCTCATGAGTGATATAATGTTTCATATGCATGCTCAAAAAAACTAATACAACTTCTTATTCCTATGTTCATCTATTTCACTAGACCACTAAGCTCATACTTTCTCACAAGGTCTTTTCATGTAATGACCAATGTCATGACTAGGCTTTTCAAGCACTTAAAGCTTGACAACTGACCTTAAAACACTTCTTTATGCTCTTATACCTTGATCGTGAATCATATTCTATTTAGACAATACCATTCCTATACACATACCTCTTCATGCTCATCATGCAAATGATCATGATATGATTATGCTTTTTATGATTAGGTTTCTCAATACACCTTATTCTCAAAAACTCATACTCAAAACATGATTACCTTGACCTGAGTCTTGAAATCACCCTTAGAGGAATCATTAGGTTTCATTAAAATTCTCTCTCAATAGAGAGGCATTAGGTTTCCTTCAAATTCTCTCTTGTCTCATGGCTCATATCTCACAGACTACTCACCATGCATCTTCACCAGATGCATCTTGACATCAATGACATCAACCTTGACATAAACAATAATACTTCTCAATAAAATCCCCCTTTTTAATTTATGGAAAAAACTTCTTCAATTTAATCACTCTCATCTCCCCCAATCTAGTCAATCTTCCTTCTTAAACTCCCTCCCCCTTTGACATTAATGATAAAGGGTCTTACACAAACTATCATTTGGAACCATATGTTCTTGAAACATAGATTATGAAGCATCATAGTAAAATTCTCCCCTTACTCCATGAATACTTCTTTAAAATTAACTTAGAACATAACTCCACTTCTCAACATGGATAAAGCTCAATTAATAAATTGAATATCCCCCCTCAAACCAAGCACCCATCATGCTTCCGCTAACTTGAAGTGTGTCTCTGTGAAGCTTAATGGAGTCAATACTTTCATAGGTCACTAAAATAATCCAAACTTAGGATATTACCATATCTCCATGTTCTCAAAAGACTAAATATCTTTCAAGATTCTGTTGGGCTTGATTGGCACCTCAAGGTTGATCTCTTTATCAACCATTTGATCATCAATATAGGTTGACAACATGAATTCCTATCTTGATTTCACATTTTAAGCATGTTTTATCATATAAAATAGTCTACTTGATCTTGTAGGCTGATCATGACCCATGTTTTACATCTTTGGTTTCCATATATTTATTTGCCTTCTTTCTTACAATCTAGGAGGTTAAAACTTCCTATTTTGACTTTACAACCTTATAACTTTGTTAGGATAGAATCTTAAAATGTGACCTACCTTATGAAAAATATATAAAACCACCTTATACATACAATTTGATTGATATGAAATATGAATTCATCCATAGTACCATGAGTACTTATTCTTGGAGGGTCTTCTACATGCTCTTATTTTATGACTAAACTGACTACATATAAAATAGTAATAATTGAATTAACTATCATACCTTTTATCATTAGGCTATTTGATAGGTATTTTCATGTTGGCCTTTTTGTCTTCAATATTCTTATCCTTAACTTGAGGTGCATCCTTTTGGTCTTCTTTGAAACCAAGACATGTCTTGTCACTTGCAGACTTTTGACTACTCAAGATATCATCTAAAGCCTCAATTCTCTTTTCAAAATTCACAAAGTTCCTCACCTTGCTAGATACTTGATTCAACTCAAATTTTAAGGATTCCACTTGAGTTTCATATATGATTCATTCTTCCTCTTTAGATTTTAGGCTTGCATTAACTTCCTCCATATATGCCTCAACTTGATTGATGATCTCATCATATTCCTTAGAAGTGTTATTTATCCTTTCCTAAAATAGGGCAAAATTCTCCTCAAAGTCCTTAACTAATGATCTTATTTTGTGATTCTTTATCCTTTGGAACTTTAATGCCTCTAGATCATTTACTAACTCTACCTCAATGTTCACTTCAACTTATTATTCATTCAATTCTATATAAACCATAAGGCCTTTCCCACTTGAGCAACCCTCATTAGCTAATTATGTGGCCATGAACAAGGTTTCATTATTGTCATGTTCAAGTTTATTAATTCCATCATCACTATAAAATGCACTTGAGTCACTTACCTCAAAAGAGTTATCTTATTTAGTATATAGGTTGGAATCATGTTCTTAAAATATCCTTTCTTACCTTCATTCTTCTTGAATTTATTATTTTTATCAGGATTATAGGTATTATTATCATCCCCATGATGTTCATCATGTTCTTAATCATGATCAAATTTATCCTTTTTAAGAAACTTGGATGCAAAGTGACCAATCTTTCCATAGTTGAAATATTTGAAGGGAAACTTACCATTGTACTTATCAGATCTACACCCCAACTTCTTTGCAAACATGGCTATCAGTTGATCATCATCAACATCTAAGAATTAATCATCCTTGATCTTCTTGGATTTTGAATTTTTCTCAAATTTTAAGTTTCTTCCTTCTTTGGAGATCTTCCTTCATTAATTCTCATCTCATATATAGTTAAGATGCTATGAAGCCCATACATTTTTAGCTTGTCCAAAATTTGCATTTATTCTAATACAGATATCTTAGAGTCAAACTTAGGAGTTAGTGATCTCAACACTTTTTTGAACAATATTATATTATTTCACTTCTCCTAATCCACTAATTACGTTGATAACTTCATTAACCTTGAATGGGTAAGATACGATGGTTTCATTTTCCTTCATTTTCAAGCTTCTAAATTATCTTTGATGGATCAGTAACTTAGCCATATTCACCTTGTTGTCTCCTTCATATATAGTCTTCAATTTTTCCTATATCTTTAGCTGATTTAAATTGCATTACCTTCAAAATATCTAACTTTGATAGCCCATAATGAATGGCACTCATTGCCTTGGAGTTGTTTTCACTAACCTTCTTACCTATTGCATCAATTGGGGGAATAAGAGGATCACTATAGCCATCCATAATTAAGTACGAGATATCATGACCTTGAGACATATAATATATCTTCATCCTAACATTACAAAAGGAATAACTTGATCAATTAAATAATGAAAACTTCTTGGTAGAGAAACCACCTTGAGCTTGCTGACTAGCCATCCTTGATTCTAGTATCTCTTTTAGGTATTTAGACCTGATTCAAAGGACCAAGATTTGATACCAAATGTTGGAATAAATATTAATATGGTGGGTTAATAAATATTTAAAACTTTATTATCAAATCCACTTAATTAATCATCAACATATAGATCAAGCAATGCATAAATAATCAACTAGACAAGCATGAACTAATATTGCACAAGTTAACACACCATATATGTGGGAAACCATCAAGGGAAGAAAATAAAATGATATATATAAATATACTAAAGTCCTATAAGACAAACATCAACTTTAGTGAAGCACAAAATTCATATAGAGCACCAATACCAACTCATCTAGGCTTTAGCAAGCACCCACTTGTAGGGAGGCACTAACTCCCTAGATGACCAAGCACCAATTCATTCACCTAAAATCCTTGATCACCATTAGAAAACATTGTTTCTCATAAAAAAAATTATTATCTCCTTTGGTATATTTGTTTGTCAACATATATTTTTTTACTTCACAACTCAAGGCAAAAGTACGCAATCCCTTATCTGTAAATAGCCCACTCACAACTACCAACTAGCCTCAAAAAATAGTCATGGAAACCAGCTCTTAAACACTTTAAATAATAATTTATATGACCTATAAAACATTAAATATATTATTTTACATATCTATATCTCTCTCAAGTACAAATATCACAAGGTCTAATGTCAAATATTGGTCTTACAGACCAATATTTTATCTTCAGTATACATAGTCAAACCTGAACCAGTCAACCCATTTTGGATTTACCATTTAAATAAATTTCAATAATTTATAATATTATTAAAATAATTAATATTAAATTAATTTCATAAAAAAAATCATCTACATTAGATGATTTATATTAGGGTAGAGATCCTCCAACTCATCACTACAACTTGCTTACCCAAATCTACCAATTTACCTTCAAACATAGTCATGGTGATAATGACATTAAACACCTATGTATACACTTTCAAAGACTTATAATTCATGTTTATGATCTTATAATTTCATTATAACAATCTCAAATATATAGATAACCTAGTCATATGGCAATATTGGTCTTGCAGATCAATCTCACAACCTCACACCTTCACTATCTTATCTACACTAGACAAGTCAACTTATGAGCAACATTTTCATTATATCCACTATCATAAAAAATATATATCTAACATTAACATTTATTAAATTTATTTTTAAAAATATCCTTGAACTTTTATTCATCTTTAATCCATGACAACACATCCCTAATCACTTTCTCACTTCTACCTAGTTTTCTCACTGTTTGTACCATTAGATGTTTTTAGCGATAGGTCAACTTGTATGAATAGTTTATCACCATTTATGGATATAAAACAATAAAAAAACACCATTTAAATTAAATAAAATTATAAATATTCAACATCCATCTATTTATCAACTTTAACTTGGTCAAATCTGACTACTACAACAAATATATGAGAAACAAGGCCTTTCTTGTAGGGTCCACTCACTCCCCTGACAAACCAATAATAATTTAAGGTTATTGGGAGAGTTTAATACAACCTAAAATCACATACATATCCATGACATTTTATTTTGGGATTTTTTGAACAATATATTTCTCATTGGGTCATCATTAGGGTTTTAGAGAGGGTTAAAATTATTTCTGGTGTTAATGATTGTTCATAAAGTTTAACCACTTATTCCAAAAATAAATGTTTTTAAATTTTATATAGGAAAATTCAACATATAACATGAATATATTATGTTACCATGAATAGGTTACACATGCCTATGATTACTTGAAATTTCTTCTCAGGTTAAGAATCCTTCATTTTGTGCGCACAAGAGACCTCAAAACACTTTTTCTTACCTTAACCTTAAAATTTTGACCTAAAACTTGGTAAAAATATTTTAAACAACATGAAATACATATAATAACACTAAAATTATCATTATTATCTTAAAATATAAAACTCATACCTTATTTGGCTACCATATCTCTTTTTGATCTCTAGGCTTTGACCTGTAAGTCATATTAGGCCTTGAAACTAACCTTCAAGCCTCTTTTCATGCACTCTACATATAAATAACATTATAAATCAACATATCACATTATAAAACACTATTTTTTTTCATTCATAGGCCATTACAACATCTCATGGCACCTCATTAAGTCAGATAGGGTCTAGAACTAGTCTAGCTGCATGTTAGGTTTGTAGGTCCTACCCCTGTAGGCTCATTATAAGACTCTCATGAGTGATATAATGCCTCATAATAATGATAAAACAATATAATATAGAATATTATTCCTCTTTTCATCCATTTTACTAGACCACTAATCCCATACCTTCTCATAAGGTCTCTTCATGTAATGACTAGTGTTATGACTAAGCTTCTAAAGAACTTGAAGCTTGAAAACTAACCTTAGAACACTTATTAATGATATTATAAAAAAATTTCATGCCTCATTTTATCTTTAGACAATATCATGCCTCTGAATATACCTCTTCATGCTCATCATGCACATGCTCATGATATGATTATACTTGTTATGAATATGCTTCTCAAGACACCTTGTTCTCAAGGACTAGTAATCAAAACATGATTACCTTGACCTGAGTCTGGACATCAACCTCATAGTAATCATTAGGTTTCCTTAAAATTCTCTCTAATCTCATGGCTCATATCTCATAGACTACTTACCATGCATCTTCACTAGATGCATCTTGACATCAATGACATCAACCTTGACATTAATAACACTTTTCAACAATAGTTTTGGATAATATAGTATCAAACCCCTTAATTTCATTATATTCCCAAGAAAATATATCAAAAAATTACTTACACAACTCCATAAATGTAATCCTTTTAGCTAAAGTACATACCTTTCCAAGATTAAGAAGTTTATCCTTGAAGATATGAACCTTGTCATGGTGTTCCTCTTTGGTATACATAATTGCCTTATCCTTCCTAATTTGATCATCTTCATTAAATATGTTTTCAATAGTTACAAACCCTTTGGGAAGCTTATTGGATCTTAATTACATAATCTGATCTCCATATTGATCCTAAAATTTAGCTTAGTTTTTACAATAAAACTTATATTCTTATTGAAGGAATCATTTTATTTGGTTGTCACACTAAAAAACCTACCAATTTACATCATCTAGTATTGATGGCCTTACTACCACCTTGATATGTGGTTGAGTTTTGGATTTCTTCACATCATTAAGAATTTCAAATTGAGCTCCCACTGAAGCTAACCTATCAACATGTTGATTTTCTTCTCTTGGAACTGATTGTATGTTGAAGGCTTCAAAATATTAAATAAGGTCCCATACCCTATGTTTTTAAGACTTCAGCAATGGATTATTAACAACATTTTTACCTTTCATTTGGTGGACTACTAACTCACTATCTCCAAAAACTTGTAATTGCTTCACTCCTTTCTTGTCCATTGAAGGCCATGAATAAGTGCTTCATATTTAGTTGAATTACAAATACAATTGAATTGGAATATAAATGTATAATAATACCTTTATTTGGATTGATAAACTAGCATCATACCTTCCCCTATTCCATTCTTACTCCTTGAACCATCAAAGAACAATTTCCATAAACCATCACTCCCTTTATTTGACTTAGAAAGAGTTAGTATGGATACACCTTATTCATGAAAATAGTAAACACCTACACCAGATTCTTCAAAACATTTATATGGATCATATTCATTATTTTTTTATTCACACTCATCAATAAAAAGGTTTGATATGCCTTCAATAGGTACAACTGGTTCTTGATCACTGGGATGATTTCCCTCATCATTAATGGTATAACTCACATTTGAAATGTTTGGCTTGTATGGATCAAGATGAAACTTATACATAGGTTTAGGTCTAATTGTAACTTTAGTACCATATCTAGTTCTAAAAACTATATATTACCAATTAGGTGAAAAATGCCCCCCAATCTTGGTAGTGAAATCTCTTAATAACCATAGATCAAAGTACAATGGAAAATCCACTACAATATCATCTTCAACAATAGAAAAATTGGGAAAATCATGGAGATTAAGACTCAAACCATTGATCACACCCACATTCTTGGTAGTTATACCATCTAATTTAAAAACACCCTTGGTATTAGGCTCATACTTTAAGCTTGACTAATCAACTATTTGTTTAGGCATCACTGAGCTAGTTGCCCCATTATCTATCATGCAATTGTGTACTAAATAATCTCTAATAATCATAGAAACATAAAAATGAGGTGGTTTACCATCTTTTCTTAGATTCCCACTAGAAGGTATAGGTTTTTTTTTGAAAATTGAACTTTCTCTTCTTGATAACTTTTTTGAAAGGCTGAGTCTAGACAACTCCTCTTAAAGTATCTCCTTTTATCTATAGAGAGATAATTTATCCCACATAGTAATACTCAAAGTCAACCTTTTCATTTGTTCCACAATGTTGATGCAAGGACCACCAACCCTTGGTTGTCCTTTAGGAGCTATCATATTATTTTGTGCATGCATAGTTTGAGGTATAAAAAAATGCATTCTAACTTTTATGATTATATTGGGACTTGGGAGCTACATTCATCTCTTTTTTTATTTGAGACATAGAAGGCATAGTGGTTACACCCTTACCTATCTTTTGAGCATCATCAATCACTCTCCTTTTAGACTGTGTATTAGTTATTATAGAAGTATCACCAACTTTAATTATGCTCCCCAAATGATTGACTACACACCAATATCCCTCTTGCCAATTTACTAATGTAGAATCATATTGAACTTATTCTCCATTATTCTTTTCAAGATGATAAAATTCAACTTGTATCATGGAAGGAATTATTCCATTTTATGCAATAAAATCTTGATTAAATACCTCTCTTGATTGGTATACTAATTATGAGGTTGATCACATTGATAATACTAATCATGCTCTTACACAAGGTTATTTTGGATAGGTACTAGAGCTATAGAGGTATTGGAAACATTTAGATTATAATTTTTAAATGGTTTAGCATTTGTAACCTATCCTTGTTTGAATTGGGTTAAAAAGGTGGTCTATTTTTTTTATTAGAATTATAAGACTGATGTGGATCTTTATAAGGTTTGTGAGGCTTAGGTAGATACCTCTCAAGGGCCACTAACTTATTATTTTGGGTGTGACATAGATTCTCAAGATTTTTTAATCTATCAACTTCACTAGGAGTAATTTGTTCATGACTAGTAAGTGTGGGAATGGGAGCAAGAGGTTATGTAGGGGGCTATTTATCAAGAAACAAGTGCATGTGAAGTCTTGGGGATATATATCCATCATGTATGAGGTTATTCTCAACCTTTATGGTAATATCATAGGCTTTAAGTAAGGTCTCTCCTCTCATATATTGTATCATAACAGCTATGTCACTATTCAAGGCCTTGAGATAGTATAGGAATTCATAGTTTGGAGTGGGTCTCATCAAAGTTGGGATCATATCCCATGTTTTTTAAATTTATAATTGAAATCTTTCATAAACTCCTATAGAGATATCTTGATACGGGTTAATTGTTCAGTCAAAGACAAATGATCACTCTTGTCTTCAAACCTATTTCTCAGCTTTTCTCCTAGTTAGTCCCATGAATCAATAGAATTAGGATTCAATGTCCTATAAAAATCTAGAGCCTTGTCATTAAATAAAATTTATAACAATATAATATCCACATTCTCTTGAGTAATATTATGAATATTGTAAAAAAAGCCATATCTCTAATGTGTTCAATGGGGGTAATGGTGTTTTCTCCACTAAAGTATGAGACACTTTCAAGATCTTCCATAGGGATATCATCATATCTTGCAAGGTTTTTAGGATACCCACCATTGAAATCAATAAAAGGTAGGTTTCTAACCATATTTATAGCTTTAGGAGAAATTGAAGTATAATGGAAATGCAGTTTCCTTCTAAGAGTCTTGGTATAATGGGTAGAATGAAAGAATCTTTTTTTCTTGATTGAAAATAGAGGTAATTCAAGAAACTCAAAAGGAATACCTTTGGACCTTGACTTTGTAGTCACATTTGACATTAAAATTATCCTACTAGTCTATAACTAAGATATAAAAACTTTTGGAGTTGTCATATGATACATGAAGGAGGCTATTACAACTACAAATTTATCAATACCAACATCAATCTTGGATAACCTTGTTGGAATTGGGTCTCATCAGTTGTGATAGAACTATTATAATTCTAATTTTCACCCAAAATAAGGTTATTCAATAATTCCTAATTATATTATATCATGGAATCACTTATAGGCCATGGGTGCCCTAATTAGTGAAGTGAATCTCTATATTGGGCTAGCTCCCTTATTGATTCACCTAAAACTATAACTAACCTACTAAAAATTGCAAATAAAAGGGGTCGAAGAGGAATAAAACCAAAATAAAATATGGAGGTTTTGCACCAAATGTAGTTTCCTGTACTTTCCAATGCTTACACTATGAAATTATAAGATTACAACTTAATTTCATAACTTCAAGACAACTCCTCCCCCACAAGTTTTTCTATATGAAGGCTATGACAATTAAAACTAAGGTAATTAATCAAGAGGCCTAAAATAAGAAACCAATGACCTTTCAACACTTGAACTCAAAAAACCATTTGATACACTTCATATGACCTATGTAAACAAGACTAACTCACATAGAGGCATTAATGAAAAGGACAAATTCAAGGAAGTGGTACAACTATCACTAACTGATAAAATTATCCAAGATTCAACTGATAGAATCAAACACATGAATTGAAATGCAAAGCAAATAGAAGCAGAGCTCTATTGTTGAAAATGAAATCAAAATAGAGTATAATTATAATAATATTACATTCATAACTCATTGAAAATGGTTTAGATGAGAGGCATATTTATGGGTATAATGGAGGCATAGAGCCAATACATTTGGCAATGTGAACACAAGACAATTACCAAATGGTTTTTGTGTTCCATAAGTATATGTCAATATTGGTGGGTAAATGTCAAGGATATCCTCACCCATCAATTTAACTACAATTTTGAAATGTGTATGTGCACATTAATTAACTCATTATGACACCTACATGACCTCAATATTATACCTAAGCAAGTTAAATATATGTGTAAGAATAATCCATAATAATAAATACACATAAAGTAATATCATACACTCACACCCCCATTAAGCATAGCTTAGGTGGGTAAAAAAAATTGGGTCCTGACAACATGGCCTGATGAGGTACCGAAGTAAAATGTAACTATAACAAAGTAGAGGAAAATGATAAAAGTCATAGGAAAAAACTCCCCCTAAAAGAGAGAAAATAAGAATAATACTAGAAGGCCCCCCTTGAAGATGATGCTAATATAGTCCATACCTCAAGAAGAGCATGCAAGTGAATATACTTACTCTCAGTGAAGGGTTTGGTGAAGATTATAAATATCTACTCCATAGTCTGGAAAAATTTGAGATCAATGACCTATCCATGAATGATCTCCCAAATGAAGTGTATATGAATCTTGATGTGCTTGGTCCATTGATGTTGGCCCAGATTCCTATAGATCTAGATGGTACTTTGGTTATCACAAATTATGATTATGGGTCACTTGAATTATATACCAAACTCAGTAAGAATCCCCTAAAGCTAAATACCTTCAATAATAAAATTGATATCCCCTCTATATTCCACCTCAGTAGATGATAACCCAATAGCATTTTGCTTCTTGCTAGACCAACTAATTGGTCCTGAATCAAGTGAGAAACTATATCCTGAAGTAGATTTGTGATGCTAAATATCACCAACCAGTCTAAATATATGTACCCAATCAAGTTAATATCAATGCCTACTCCATAGTGAATCCCAAAACTATGAGTACCTTTAATGTAGTGGAGAATCCATTTGGCTACTTTCTAGTGTAGTTCATGTAGTGTTTGCATAAACCTAGAGACCATGCCCACTGCATATGAAATATTAGGTCTAGTTTGAGTTAGATAGATAATGTTGAAAACTAGTTATTGATACAAGGTATCATCAACCAATGGAAAATAACACTCAGCCTCAAGTTTAACTCCAGAAAGAAAGGGAGTCAAAGTCGGCTTACAAACATCCATGTGAAACCATGAAAGCAAATCAATAGCATACTTGGATTGTACAATGGTAATCCCTAAGTTAGATTGTGAAATCTCAATACCAACGACATAATGCAATAAACCCAAGTTAGTCATAGAGAATTTATTATGTAGATCAATTTTCACTACTAAAATGGAGGATGAATAACTCCCTATGATCAATAGGTAATCCATATATAGAACTAGAATCAAGAGTGAATTATCCTACCACAAGATGTAGACATTTGGATCAAAATTGCATCTAGTGAAACCAACTGTGAGAATAAATGAATCCATCTTGGCATACCAAACCTAAGGGGCCTATTTAAGGCCATAGATATATTTTCAAATTTTACACACTAAAGAAGAATCTTCGACAAAACCTCATGGCTTCTCAATATATATCTCCTCCTCAAGGTCACCATGAAGAAAAGCACTCTTGACATCCATCTGATGAACATCCTAATGAAAAGTTGTGGTAATGGAAAGAGTGAGTTGAATAAAATTCATTTTAGTGACTGGAGAAAAATTTTCAATATAGTCTATGCTAAGAACTTGTGAAAATCCTTTTGCTACCTATCATGCTTTGAACTTATCCAAAAATCCATATATAGCAATTTTTTTTCAATAGATCCACCTATATCAAAAAAAATTCCTTCCCTTAGGAAGAGGTACTAGATCCTAAGTGTGGTTCCTAATTAAGGAACTATACTCTTCATACATAACTATATCCCACTCAAGAATTCCAAATTCCTCATAAAATGACTATGGATCAGAATCACAAGAAATGAAAGCATTTGAAACACCCTAAAATTGTGAATGAGTTTGTCTAACATCTGATGGATCCCCAACCCAATCACCTGCACTCTGTAGAGTCTATCTAGCCTAAATAAGACCTAAAGTTAGAGAATCAGGAGGAGATTCTTCAACTTCAAAAATTTGAGTGTGAATGGAATGAGGTGAATCTCTATCACTATCCTCATCATCTAAATTGGAAGAAGAATCTTCATCAATAGGTATCTGATCTAGATGATCTGAATAATCTGAATTGTCATCATATCCTACAGAATCCAAAGAGGAGGGATAAGTGTCAAGTTTGGATTCTGATGGACCCTCTTGAATGTGTACACTCTTCTCAATGAAAAACTCATGTGTGGTAGGATTAATAATCCTATATCCCTTAACACTCTCTGCATACCCAAAAAATATGCAAGTCTTACTCTAACGTTCTATCACCTTACATTTATTCTTAGGAATGTAGGCTATAAATTGAGATCCAAATACCCTAAAGTGATTAACTTCAAGTTTTTAATTGCTCCAAGATTCAAAAGGAGTCATCCCTTTTAATTCTTTATGAGGAGCATGATTTTGGATATAGCAATCATAATTAATGGCTTCTGCCCAATATTGTGGTGTAAGTGATTTGGAGTGTATCATATAGTTTGCCATTTCCTTATAAGATTTTTTCTTATGTTATATAACACCATTCTATTAAGGACCATATGGAACTATTTATTATGGATCAATCCCTTTTGAAGTATAGAATTGATCAAAGCAATGACTAACATACTCACCACCATTATCAGTGTACAAAATACTAATGGTTTTCCCTAACTATTTCTCAAAAAGAGCCTTGAAATCTTTAAAATAGTCAAAGACCTTAGAATTTTGTTGAATAAAATACACCCAAGTATACCTAAATAAGTCATCTATGAAGGTAAACATGTACCTAGCCCTGTTGAATGAAGGCTTTGGAAATGGTCTAGAAACATCACAATTAATTAGCTCTAAATTTTGAGTGGCTCTCCATGATTTGCCTTTGTCATATTTCTCTTGAAGATGTTTATCAAGCATGAAACCTTCACAAAAACCATCATAAAAATGAACATGAGGAAACCCTATTACCATATCTTATCGACTGAGTAGTTCTAAGTAGTGATAGTTTAGATGGCCAAATCGCTCATGCCATAGTTTACTCACCCCATTAGAATGTGTTAGTAATGTAGTAGAAGGGTAATCAATTTTTAGGAATCTAGAATAATAAACTACTCTGATACCACTTGTCAGGATCTAGGAAGCACAATTAATTACCAAGCAACTAAATGCAGAATTTAACCAGAAGTAAATAGTAACTAGAATTCAAAAATAACACAGAATATGAGAGACAATACCCAATTGTATTAATACTCTTCTAGAAAGAAATTACAATGAAGAGACACCACACCATTCCACACCATACAAGCTTCCCACACCAAGTGTACAGTAATTCACCTTCAAGAGTTCACTCTCTGAATTACAATCCCAACACACAACTCAAACACAGAGTTGGTGTTCACCTTCAACCAATCAGTATCACTACTACCAGTACCACCAGTCAGTATCACTACTGATAGTACACAAGTACTCCACGTACTCCATGACCGAGTATACACACATACTCCAAGTAGATCTCTCCTGATCTTGCTACCTGTTGTATTGCTGATCTCCCTAATCCTGCTACCACCTACAGATCAATCTGGTCTTGCACACTTGCCAACCAACTTGGTTTTACACACCTGCAAACCTAGATCTTACACACACAAACACCTACAAATCAATGATCTTACTTACCATGTAGATCTCCCATGAACTTGCAACAACCTGCAATTCAAATGATCTTACAATTGGAAGGATCTACCTTGCCTTCTTCTATAGCACCGCTATGGAACTAGGAAGAGCTACCCTTGCTCTCTTCACACTGAAGGAGCTAACCAAGCTCAACTATAACTAGCACACCTTACAATACAGCCCATGAGTCTATTATATAGATCTCATGCAAATAATAATTAGACATCCAGTTATAATAATTAGATCCACAGCTCCAAGACTAAAATTAGCCTTTAACATGTAAACAACTAGTTCGTTAACAAACTGTCTGTGAAACTCACAATTTTGGAACCACACAGGTGACTAACGTTGGTCCCTATCTGCCTGGAGATGACCGATGTCAGCCGATCCTGACTGATGTCGATAGCTTCTTGTCTACACCTGACCGATGTCGATTGGCCTGATCGATGCCGGTGACTGTGACACTCAACAACCTCCTCCTCCATGTTTGCATCAATGAAGATTTTAGCTCCACAACCTAACAATCTCCCACTTGGAGATAAATAGCTACACTATACCTATACCTATACATCATCTAATTTGTTTCCTGGCTTGTATCCCTCTTCAAGCTCAATCCTAAAGACCAACCACCACACATCTGGTGATGTAACACCTATCATCCAAGTAACCTACCACATATACATCTACAAACCCATGTAGAAAAGAACTTGACCCTGCATAGCATTTCAACCTACTACTGGTCCCTCTCAGATACCTGAGAATGCACTGAACTGCTTCTAGTGCTTCCTTCCCAGATTGGCCACAAACCTGCTGACAACTCCCACTACTGGGGAAATATCAAGGAGTACACATGTACTCAACCTCATCACGTGATTGGGGACCTTATTCTATGAATTATCCATCCATAGGTGCGCTTGTTGTAATGCATCCTGCACTACCTTCACACAATCATCCTGTGACAACATCAACTTGTGATCTTCCCTGTCTCTAGGATTACTCATGCCAAAGAATTTCACTACTCCCAAATTCTTCATGAATTACTACTAAACTAACTTTACCTTCAGCTCAGAAAAAACCTTGTGTGTGTAACCCTACATACAAGCAAACACACAACATATAGTAACAGGATAATGTCATGACCATCATCCACCTGGTAAAGTAACCACAATAGTTACAATGACATTGACTAAAGCCATGCTTTGTCATCCACCTGTCAAACCTGCACGACTATCCTGGAGCTTCCTCAAGACCATATGACCTAGCCTTCCATCTCATTTATCCATTCTCTCTATTCTTTAACTAAGATATCCATTCATTTTTTAGTGCTTTCATACTGGCTGACAACCCTACCAAATCTCCAATTTGGTTCTGCATCCTAGGAATCAAATTCCTCATTCATGCCATGCTCCTAATGTTTCTTGGATCCTTCTTGCTCTGCAGTGAGCAATGAGTATAAAGAAAAGGAATAAAAAATTTGAGGCTTACTTACCCTTTCAGTCCTCCATATGGGTGTTTGAGACTCCTTGACAACTTGTTATCCACCCAAAATTCATTCCAGTGACCAACCTCGGTCACCACACAGTCTGCATCTGACCGACATCGGTTCCATGCGACTATCCTTTCTACCAACACTGGTTCCCTAATCAATGTCAGTCTTACTTGGTCGTTGATGTCAGTTCCCTGACTGATGCCAATAGCCACCTTGCCCAACACCACCAGCTCTAGTCTGCACATGACTAACATTGACATCTGTCTATTCGACGTCGGTTCCTCTTGACCAATGCCAGTACTTGTGTTCTCTTGTGAGTGATGAATTTTTACCTACGAGCTCTCTTTGGATCAAGACCCTATCCAAACTACCCTACTCAAAGTTACTCAGTCCCATCTGTTGATCTCTGTCCATCATCTCCTCCATAAACACCAAGGCTTTCCACTTATTAAGTCTGTCAAAGACATTTGATTTCCTCTTAACAACATGCATCTCCTTCTTGCTCATGTGACCAAGCCTACAAAGCCACGTCTTTGCAATAGAAGAAGAATTAGTAATACAAGTAGGTAGATAAAGAGTACCTACTTTCTTACCACATGCTAATTCAAGTGCATCCACTGTGAGAGTTCCTGTGCATCTCTCATCACCCAACTTTCCTATAGAAATTAGCTACATCTTCAGGACTGGGCCCTGCATGACCTCTTTCAACACCCATGTGTTGGCCATCTGCAATTTCAGCTTCACTTCCCCTTTGCCAATACTTTGACAAGGCACACCAGCCCCTAAATAAATCTTTCCAAAGTCTCCAAAGACCTTAACATGGAAAAATACTCTATTTCAGGTTGCATGGAAAGAGACAACAGAATCTATAAAATAAGATTCTACTTTATATAAGGAACATACCAGAGCATCTTGTGCAACAACACCTGCAACATCTGCTTCTTTAGTTCCTTCATGCTGATCTTTTACCAACCAACAATATTTCTTTACCTACTCTTTCTTTCCATAACACCGTAATTGACCATTCTTGCTTTTCAATTCCTCCATTCTTAGTGTACTTTCTTCTGCCATTGCTATACTCCCACTCAATCAAAAACCCCTGAGAGTGACCTATAATCAAACACAAACTTGCTCCCTACAACCTTAGCTCTGATACCAACTATCAGGAATCTAGAACAATAAACTACTCTGATACCACTTGTTAGGATCTAAGAAGCAAAATTGATTACCAAGCAACTAAATGCAGAATTTAACCAGAAGTAAATAGTAACTAGAATTCAAAAATAACACAGAATATGAGAGACAATACCCAATTGTATTAATAATCTTTTAGAAAGAAATTACAATGAAGAGACGCCACACTCTTCCACACCTTACAGGCTTCCCACACCAAGTGTATAGTAATTCACCTTCAAGAGTTCACTCTCTCAATTACGTTCTCAACACACAACTCAAACACAGAGTTGGTGTTCACCTCCAACCAGTTAGTATCACTACTACCAGTAACACTAGTCAATATCACTACTGCCAGTACACATGTACTCCACATACTCCACAACTGAGTATACACACATACTCCAAGTATATCTCTCCTGATCTTGCTACCTGTTGTGTTACTGATCTCCCTGATCCTGCTGCCACCTATAGATCAATCTAGTCTTGCACACTTGCCGACCAACCTAGTTTTACACACCTCCAAACCTAGATCTTGCACACACAAACACCTGCAAATCAATGATCTTACTTACAATGTAGATCTCCCATGAACTTGCAATAACCTGCAATTCAAATGATCTTACAATTGGAAGGATCTACCTTGCCTTCCTCTGTAGCACCCCTGTGGAACTATGAGGAGCTACCCTTGCTCTCTTCACACTGAAGGAGCTAACCAAGCTCAACTCTAACTAGCACACCTTAAAATATAGCCCATGAGTCTATTATATAGATCTCATGCAAACAATAATTAGACATCCAATTACAATAATTAGATCTGCAGCTCCAAGATTAAAATTAGCCTTTAACATGTAAACAATCAGTTTGTTAACAAATTGTCCATGAAACTCACAGTTTTGGAACCTCATAGGTTACCGACGCCAGTCCCTATCTACCTGAAGATGACCGACGTTGGCTGATCCTGATCGATGTCGATAGCTTCCTGTCTACACCTGACCAACATCGGTTGGCCTAACCAATGCCGATGACTATGATACTCAGCAACCTCCTCCTCCATGTTTGCATCAGTGAAGCTTTTAGCTCCACAACCTAACATCAGCAACAAAATTTGAGAAGGTGTACAACCTTGATTGGTGATTTTATTTCCTAATGTCCACTATAGTATTACTATGCAACTCCTTAATGATAATAGAATTTGGAGTAAACTCAACTTTCTTCCCTGATCCAATGTGGGTGATTTGATAAATAGATAGCAGATTAGTTGAGAGTGATGAAAGACATAAGACATTTTTTAATGTTCTATCATTAATTTCAATATATCCTCTCCTAAAAAATTCAATATAAGTGTCATCACCTATTAGAATAAATGGCATAGAACATGGCTCTAAGGATGAAAACAAGTCTTGTGAAGAAGCCATGTGATGTGAGTCACCGAAATCAATGACCCACATGGATGGTTGAGATGCAACTACAAAAAGGGCCTTGCCCTTACCTTTTTCCTTACTAATTTATTTTACCTTAGAAGACTCCTATAATAATGAGATTGAATTGACTGAATTAGGGACATTAATGTTGTTTTTCTCAAGCATCTTTATTAAATGATCAATCTATTTCTTCATACATTTTATTTCATCATGCCCAGTTCTCTTATAATAGGCATGTGTGATCCTCTCTTTCTTGGTTTTCCCACCTGAAGAGGAGGACTCATATGATACTTTTGGCTTAGTATGTAATTTTTGACCCTTTCATTACTCTTGGTCCTTGTTTTGTTTCTTCTCTTTATTAATTAAAGTCTTTAGTTTTTCATGACTCAACAAAGCATGTGATTTGGAGGACTTCAATGTACCCATTTGGATGAGCTTGTCTTTATCCCTAGTAATTATTTAGCAAAATCATCAAAGGATGGCATAATCCATGTAATTCTTAGGGCATATTTTTTAGCATAAAAGGTAGAGACAAAAATTGATTAGTCAGGACCTAACTTGGAAAGAATAGAGAGGATCAATTGTTCATCATTTTTTTCTATGCCACATAATTTTAATTAAAACCTAAGTGATTTAAGTTTGGTGAAAAATTCTTATATAGTGTCAAAACTTCTTGGACTCAAACTAATGAGCTCATTCTCTAGTTCATAACCCCTCATTACATCCTACTTCCCAAAGAGTTGTTCCAAGGTGTTCCAAATCTCATGTGGTGATTTTAGCAGATTTAATGTGAAAAAGTAAGTCAAGAGAAACAAACAAACACAAAATACCATATGCTTCATCACACCTATTATACCACTAAATTTTATCTACACCAAGTTTTAGTTTAATTTCCATATTCATGGTTATCTTTTGTAAACCTTTACTTCTTAGAAAAAATTGTACTTTAGATTTCCAATCATGATAATTGAATGGATTGAGAAGTGGAACCAATTTTTGATCCATGATGCAGTGCAAGTACCAACTGAATGAGCAATAGATACAGTAAGGCAAAAAATAACCCCCCCAATTACAAAGGTTTGGCACTTTATGTTTTAGTGTGTATACAATCAACACTTTAGTCTGCATGCAATTGGCACTTTATGTTTTAGTGTGTATACAATCACACTTTAGTACATATTTAATGGGCACCAAATTTTTTGCACAATAAAGCCCATCAAATCTTAGGATATCTTGTAGGGATAAAGAAAACCATAAACATGAGTATAGAGTTGATTCTTGAAGCTTCAACTCATATAATAAGGATAGATGATGTATATAGTGCAAACAAGATACTACATAGTAGATCTGCACTTAAATATAATGAATTGTAAGTACAGATCCACACAATAAACCACAAAGATATAGCTAATGTTGTCAAAGTTCATGATTTGGTGTAGTATTCACCATTATGTAATACACATAATAACAAGATGACTATCTAAGGTTGTTGAATGTGTAGTATAGTGTAGTATTTAATATCATGTAATGCACATAGTAACAAAGTGGTTGGTATACAAATGAGTGAAATATTTGCATTAAATACACAAATAACAATACATTCTCATAAAAAATGGATGTCAGACTTAGCTAAGAATGCATCTACAAACGAGCAATCTGTGTAATGATTATATAAGTGACAGTGAAAGATCAAAAAAATTGGACATTGGACTCAATTAAAAATGAGTTCATGAGGAGAACAAGAGTGTGAAATTGTGAGTCAAGCAAAGAAGGAGAGGAGAAATTTTATTTTGCTTGTGAGGGGGTATGATTGCTTACCAAAACCATACCTCACCATTCATCTTCATGAGATAGAATGAATGTTAAAAAATAATGATCAATAACTCCTTACAATATGATTTGCCATAATAATATTTTTTTATTAAAAAAATAATTAAAAAAGGTAATTTTTGCAATTTTCTAAATAGTACCATAGTTAGTAAAACTATGATAACTTTCATAATTATTAATGAAATTACAAATTTCAAAATGATCTAAAAATAAAAAATAAAGGTGCACAGAACCCAAAAAAGTATTTGAGTGTTGTTTACTATTTTATCACAATCAAAAAAATACCATTCATTTTTATCAAAAATATTGGAATTGCAAAAAAACTTCTTGTAGATATCGCCTCCTTTTAAAAAAATGATTTAGTATTCTATCCAACCATCTTGAATGCTCATTTTAGATCTACAAAGGTTACTTATATATCTAATACAACTAAAATATTTGCAAATGTTGATGAAGTTCACTAATTAGAGAAGAAAGGACTATAGATGATACACATAGATCTACAAGATTCTCCTTTACAATCTTAGTTAGAATACAAACTTAAAAAACTACTCAATATTTTAATAAATTAACAATAAAATGGTTTTATTTACTATAAAATATCTTTGATACCATGAAATAATTATCCAAGATTTAACTGATAGAATTGAACACATGAACTGCAAATGTAAAGCAAATAAAAGTAGAGCTCCGTTATTGAGACTAAAATCAAAATAGAAAAAAATTATAATAATATTATATTCATAACTCATTGAAAATATATTAGATGAGAGGCATATTTATAGGTACAATGGAGGCATAGAGCTAATACATTTGGCCATGTGAACACAAGATAATTGCCAAATGGTTTGTGTTCTTCATGTGTAATATGTCAATATTGGTGGGTAAATGTCAAGGATATCCTTACCCATCAATTTTAATACATTTGTCACATGTCCATGTGCACATTAATTACCTCATTATGACACCTACATGGCCTCAATATTACACCTAAGCAAGATAAATATATGTGTAGGAATAATCCATAAGAATAAATACACAAAAAAATAATATCCTACATTAACACTAGAATTCATCAATAATTCATCTCAAATTATCTGAATGCAAGACTAAAAAAGTCTAAATTAGTTTGAATTTTATTTCAGAGTAAATAACAAGTATCAAATTTGGTAGGGCTTTGCCATACACATTTACTAGTTACATTCAATGTCTTTCAAGGCTTCATTTATAGAAGAAGAAAAGTAAGGGAGAGATAGGATAAGAAGTGAACTCATTAATTATATTTTATTATCAAATCAGTTAAAAAATATAAATAATTTGAACCCAATTCTACTAGGAATGTTTTGTCATCTTGATTCTTAACCTTCTAGGCAAGTGTTGATGAGACTCTTCATGAAGAGTGGCATGGAAGGCCATCTTGGCAGTTTTGATACTTCTTGGATCTAACTCCTTTTCCATGGAGTTAAATATCTTATAATTTTGGGGTACAATTTTTTCACTTGAAACTTTCCATACTTGATAACCTTCCACACCAACCTTCACCTCTCGCAATGCTTCTTCTACATGTGAGATTTAGACTTGAACTTTAGAATTCCTCTCATACCATATACTTTACTGTCAAGTTATGATATTCTTGGTAAGGTTTGGTTTTATATTTTTGAGATATCAACCATGTTTTTTTACTTCATATAGTTACTACATCATGTCAAGGATCCTTTGTTCAATCATTGGATATTAACTTGTAGCTGTTCTTCATATTTGTTGGACAAGAAAGTGGCAAGAGGTATTCATGCCAAGAAGGTCCAAGTGACTTTGAGGCCACAAAAATTTATTGTCTTTGTTTTATGACACACCAAATAATTCATATATTCCATTATAGTTTTACCAATGTAATTTTAAATATCTTCGATCCCTAAATTCTTGATACAAGTCTATAATTCTACCTTCTTGATGCAAGATTGGTCACATTTCTTCATTGAGGTTTAAAAGATAACATGAAACCTATAATAAAATTATTAATATTTATCAAATGAATTTTTAATGAATATAATACCTCTTTATTGGCTCAAGTATCCTTTTTAAAATTTTAGGAAGACATGTTGACCTCAAAACCATGCAAACAGGCTCAGAAAAGGTAATTTCTAGGCTAGTTTTTCATAAATTATATCTCATATGTACCAATATCCTACTATTTAATATTCATAGGAAAGGCATAGGTACTATGAAAGTATTTTCAAGGTTATCATAATAAATTTTGGGCACTTATAAGACCAATCTTCTCCATGAGGTTTTTTGAGAGGTTTCAATAGGGTTTTAGGGTTTTAACTTGTTAAGGGTGGTTCATAAAGAATAAAATATTAATCTCCATAGTAATTCCACTAGATTGGATATTTATACCTTTATAAAATATCTAATAGATAATTTTACCCATGGAACTTCTCTTTTAATTTCCCATATGATGAAATTGGGCTTCTCGAACAATCAGGGATGTTGGTGAACTAATGAGATGATTGGTTGGGCCTAAAAGGTGTAAATGTGTTTAATTTGAGTTGAAAACACCCTTTTGAGATATTTAAAACCTTCCATGACATTTTTAAATGGATTTTTCAAATAATTTACTCTTCAAGGCTCTTGAAACATGCATTAGGACATTGTTAAGGTTTATGGACAATCCTATTGAAGTACCCCAAGTGATCATTATTTAGCCTTTCTTATTCATTTAAATTAATCTAAACCTTGTGTGATTGTTTTAAAAGGTTTTATTTATTCTTAATAACCATTCATACCTCAAATTTTCCTAAAACTTACACACATTCCTCATGTTTCATGAGCAAGCCTGTAGGTGCATATTAGGCTTCTTGGTTGTTAGGCCCTAAGTTTGAGTTTATTTAATTTGTTTCAACCTTATTGATGATATTATAATATATATTACCTATAAAAACTTATTATCATTTCCTATCCATTACAAGTATGCCCTTTTCTCCCATTTGCCTATAATAGGCATGTAAGTGTCTATTAGGCTTAAAACTACCACTTCTTGAGCTTGGGCATCTTTAAATATATTTGAAAAAAAATAACATTTTAGGAAATGTATATTAGTGATTAATTACTATCTCCATGTTCCTAATGGGCTCAATTTACCTTTAATACTCACTTGAACATGTCATAATCATGTTTTTGACGTTGCACAATCCATTTATAAGATGTCTATTTATCACATGACTGAATGTATATAACTTCATGTATTTACTTCTTTAAATAAAAAAATAAATGAATTTATGAGACTAATTTAATTTATTATACATGCTAGACCATCTATATGGATGAGAAACCAATCCCATATTGGTTTCACCAAGATGAACTCAAGAGTACCATTATTCTCCTAGGTCTTCACCAAGTCTAAAACACTTCTCCAATCAAATCAGTTGATGTTTTATGGTCCATATTCAAATAAAGGATATTCATACTTATTTTAAAAATTTATATTCTACCTACACTCCATTTTAACTTTGAAAACCCATATCTCATTCAAAAACTTTCCCTTTTCTAGCTCATTTTATGTGTATAGGTCTACAACCATGAAATGTATTATATTAAGGTAGGCATGTTTGAAGTTTAAGATATTAGATAAGTTAGGAAATTATGTATGAACCTATATATCCTTAAGAGAGAGATTTTAATTTCACCAAGATGTTTTGAGTGTTGTTCTCTTGTAGAAACACAAAAATTATACTTGCATAAATGTTTGGTACTCAGAACATTTCATCCCTTCACCTTTGACTCAAGAAACTTGACCCTATAGAGTTTTTGAAATAGGAATGAGAGAATAGAATAATGTCTTCAATATAATATACATACTTCCATTACAATTTTTTGGGTAAAAAGGTTAACCTACAAGTTTGCAGACCTATATGTTAACAAAACCTCTTTTTGGCTTAACTTTGATGGAGAACACTAGGGACAATTGATCCTAGGGTTTGAAACTTTAAAAATATCATTTAGGATGATATAATATAGCATGTGGAGATATTAATATTTTTTTTATACTCTCTAGTAATGAATAAACACCTATATTTTATAAGGATCATCTCAACTATGTCTAACTGTTCACACAACCCACTTGTGCATGCATAAGTACCTCTTATTCTTGAATTTCATTACATAATTGATGAATTTAAAAGTTATTAGGGGACTTGATGAGGTTTTATAAAATATTAAAAACTTCCTTTTATCATTTCATGCACAAAAACACCTTAAAACTCTTTCGAACCATGACTATCATGTCTAGTTTAGTAGAACAAGACTACTTCGTATCAATCTCAACATGAAAATTGATAAAATTGAGAAAATATACTATTTAAAATATAAAATAGTTCTCAAAATATACTTTCCAACCATTTTCATGCCTTCATCTGACCCCAAAAGACTATGGAAAGAGAGGACTAGCCCTATGGGGTTTTGCAAGGGTTTTTAAGCACTTATTTTCTTAGTGATGATTCATAAAGCTCAAGGCCTATATTTCCTAAATAATAATATGAATTGTAAGGGTATATGGGTCCCATCCTTCCCCTAAGATAATTTTCTCTGATATTCTATCTCCTTTATGAATCATCCTCAAATTGTTGACCCTTCTTGAGCTTGCAAGTAGATCTATAAACCTGATGGAGAAATGGGAGAGCTTTTTGTCTCTTTTGGATATTTCACTTATTAATTTGAATTTATTTACATTTGAGTGGTTTGGAAATTTACTTGGAGAGGCTTGTAATTTGGTCCTCAAAATAAAACCTTTTCAAAGAGACCTGTACAGGTCTATTTTCTTCAAGAAACTGTTTATTCTACCTTCTTGAGTTGTTAGGGTTGATGAACTAGGTGATTATAGAGATTTTATTAACCTTTACAAAGGTGTATGAATGTTCCAAAGCATTTACCAGCTTTATTTACATGCAAATTCTTCATTATATCTTATTTAGATGTTATAGAATGATGAATAAGTAATTATAAAATTATTCCAATGTTGAAAAAATAGTATTAAGACATGTTTGACAAGATGTATGTATAAGTACAAGTACCATGACATTACTTATGTTTTAAATGACATAAGAGACCCTTATTCAATGATATAGACCTTCACTTTTGACATTTTCTTAAAGATTCATATTCCAACATTGCAATAATCAATACATGACATAATGTAGAAAACCTTAAACTTTCCAAACATACCTCAACTTCTCCAAAGTGCTTTAAAATGTAATGTGATCAAATTACTAGCTTTACACCTTGGTCTACTTATTTAGCTAGGAACACATTCATCCTTGAAGGGTCATCATTCTTCTTCTTTGACCATCATTTAATATTTACCTTGACTTCACAGTCAAACCTTAATATTGTCAAAGTTACCTTAACCTATGCTAAACACATTGGAAGTGACCGTATTGACTGACTGATGACAAGACTAGGTGTTTTGATTCCACCTCTAACTAGACCATCCTAAGAGACTCTAAAAGATACTAGTAATTACACAAGGTTTATGACAATGAGATCAACCATGACCAAGACAAGACCTTTCTGATGGCTATCAACAAAGTTAAGATCATGATGATCAAAGTTTTGAATGTTACTCACCAATGGTGGCCAATTTTAGCTAACACTTACTTGAAAAAAAGCTTGAATTTTTTTATGCCTATTCACCATAGGAAAAAATGAAACAATAAAACCATGCATAAAAATGTGACCTAGAAGAAAAAAGTGATCAATGGGTCTTTTATTTTTGTTTTTTAATTTATTTAATATAACTCATATGTGTTATATGAAATGGGAAATCTTATCTAGCACTCACAAACTCATTGACTTTAGTTGGGAAACCAATCATTTTTTTTTAATATTTAGCACTTTTTGGTAAGAATTTTTTGATTCATAGAGAGTGTGGACCCCACTAGTTTATGAGTGATGGTTAATCTTATGCATATAAAATGACATATTGGACTACCAAGCACCCCAATTTTGTGCTTTGGTGTGCACTTGCATTTACAAGTTAATTGATGTGACTTCAAATTTCATTAATAAGTTAATGACATGTTTTATGTCAACCAAAATTTATACTTATACTTTATAAAGGCTATAATTAATTAAAAATTCTATTTCCAAGCAAGTCCCAATTTGGTTTTACAAATTAATTGATTTGATATTACATCATACTAATGGAAAAATGACTTTTTTTTTTCCAAATAAACTTAAAACCTCCACGTGAGAGAGGGTAAAATAAATTGAAAAATTTTGTCATTTGATGTGAACTTACATTTACAAGTTAGTTGATCTAAATTCAAATCCCACTAATGGGCCCAAATAACATGTTCTATGCCAATCAAACTTAAAACCTACACTTGAGATAGGCTATAATGAAAAAAAATTGTGACTTGTTGATTAGGTTCTAGTTTGGTGTTTTTAGATTGAATTACATTTATAAGTTGACTAATCTGAGTTGAAATCCTACTAATGGGAAAATGTCATGTTCTATGCCATGAAAACCTAAAACCTTTGCTTGAGAGAAACTACAATACATCAAAACTTTATAATTTTTTTGACAAGCAGGTCATGATTTGGTGTTTTGATAACTTACACTTACAAGTGAATTGATTTGAGTTCAAATCCCATTAGTGGTCCAAAATAACTTGTTCTATTCCAAGTAAACTTAAAACTTCCAATTGAGAGAGGTTACAATAAATCAAAAAATTGTAATTTTTTTGCCTAGTAGGTCTTGGATTGGTGTTTTGGTGTAGACTTACATTTACAAGTTAATTTTTCTAAGTTTAAATTCCAATGATGGGAAAATAGCATTTCATATTTCGAGAAAACTTAAAACGTATGTGTGTTGTACAATAAATCAAAAAATTATAGGTGCCTTGCCAAGCAAGTCTCAATTTGGTGTTTTGATGTGTAATTATATTTATGTAAGTTAAGTGATCTAAGTTCACATCCTACTAATGCAAAAATGACATGTTTTATGCCAAACAAGATTAAAACATTTTTTTAGTCATTTTCACTCTATAAAGGAAACATGAACACATAGAAATGGTAAACGGTGGTCTATTTTCTTCCCATAGCTATATATATTCATTTCTTGCATCAATTTCATGTGAAATGGGACCCATCACTATGAATTAACTCTACAAACAAGACAATAAGATTTAAAAATTAAACATATGGTGATTTTTAATATGTCCCCTAACCCAACAATGATAAATGTTGCCTCCATTGCATGTGAAAGGGCCCCATTTACTATAAGTTTACTTTAAAAAGGATAAATGAACACAAAAAATGAAGTCTAATGTGACATGTACACCTAAATCTTCCTCTATTTCCTCAATTACATGTGAGAGGGCCCTATTTAGTCAATTTCTCTCTACAGAGGAAAACATTAACAATCACAAATGACACGTGGTGGTCTATTTTCACTCCATAGCCCTAAATATTACTTTTTTCATCAATTACTTGTAAAAGGGGCCCATTTTATCAAAAATATATATAGAAAGGAAAATGAACAAAAAAATGGCACATGGTGGTCTAATATATCCCATATCTATTATAAATTGACAAACATTGCCTTTATAACATTTGAAATGGACCCCATTACTATAAATTAACTCTATAAATGAATCATAAACACAAAAAAATGAAACATGTCATGGTATCTAATATGTCCCTATCTATAAATTGATAAATCTTGCCTTTGCCTACATGAAAGGGGCACCATTACTACAAATTCACTCTTAAAATGATACACAAACATAAAAAAAAACACATGCTGGTCTAATGTGTACCCATTCCCATAAATCTTCATTTGTTTCCTTTATTGCATGTGAGAGGGGCCCCATTTATTTTATTTTACTTTATAATAGAAATAAGAACACAAAAATGACACATGATCATATATTTTCTCCCCATAATGATAAATATTCCTTTGTTGTCTTTGTTGCATGTGATAGGGGCCCTTTTCAGTAACATTCACTCTAGAAAGGAAACATAAACATAAAAAAATGAAACATGGTGGTGTAATGTGTCCCTCTACCCCTAAATTGGAAAACTTTGCCTTTATTGCATATGAAATTATCCCCATTATTATGAATTCACTCTATAAATACAACATTAACATTGAAAAATGACATCTATGGTGGTGTTTAAATGTCCCCTAGCCCTAAATTGACAAATGTTACTTCTATTGAATGTGAAAGGGGACCTGTTACTATGAATTATTTCTATATGGGATACTTAAACATAAAAAATGACACATGGTGATTTAATGTGTTTGATACCCCTAATTTTCCTATGTCACCTCAATTGCATGAAATATGGGCCATGTTTAGTTGATTTATATTTACAAAAGAAACATCAACATATAAAAATGACACATGGTGGTCTAATGTGTCCCTTACCCCAAAATCAAAAAATGTTTCCTCTATTACATGTACAATGGGTCATGTTACTATGAATTCACTCTAGAAATAAAACATATAAATGAAAATGACACATATGCTAGTATTTAATGGCATCTATCCCTAAATCAAAAAGTTTTACATCCTTTACATGTGAATGTATGATATTTACTAAAAATTATCTTTAAAAGCATACATGAACATAGAAAAAGATGCATGGTGGTCTAATTTGTCCCTTTCACATAAATTATACTTTTTTGATGCAAATTAATGTGAGAGGGGATTTGTTTAGTTGATTTATCTCTACAAAGGAAAACATGAACACACAAAAATGACACATGGTGGTATATTTTCTCAACGTATCCCTAAATATTCATATGTCATGTTGATTGCATGTGAAATGGATTATTTTATCCAGAATCACACTAAAATAAAAATGAATAAAAAAATATGACACCTGGTGGTATAATGTATCCCTACCCCTAACTCTACAAATGTTTCCTTTATTGCATGTGAAATTATCCCCATTACTATGAATTCATGCTACAAATGAAATATAGACACCAAAAGATGAAACATGTTACATGGTCTTTAATATGGTCCCTAGCTGTAAATTGACAAATATTGCCTTTGCATGTGAAAAGGGTTTTGTTACTATGAATTCAATCTAAAAATGATACATAAACACAAATAATGATGCATGGTGGTATAATGTTTCCCTAACCCCTAAATATTCCTATTTTGCCTTGTTTCATGTGATAAGTGACCTATTTAGTCTATTTCACTCTAGAATGGAAACTAGAACACACAAAAATGACACATAATCACCTATTTTTTCCCCATTATAATAAATCTTCCTCCATTATCTTGATACATGTGAAAGGGGCCCTTTTAGTAAAAATCGCTCTTGACAAGAAACATGAACACACAATAATGGATCATGGTGGTATATTATCTCCCTTACACCATGTTGGCATGAAAATTTATCGAAGGACAAAGAGATGTTTCTCATCAATAGTCAGGGGACAAGGTCCCTTTCTTAGTAGTAGGTGGGGTTACCTTTAATCAAAACCAAAAAATATGAAATGAAATAAAAAACTCATAGAAAAAATTAGCTTGATCAAGGTAGTACTTTTCACTTGAAATTACAAAAAAGGCTGGAGAAATAAAAAATGGCAGAGATATTTAAAGGAGAAATCTCCATTTGAAGGATGAAAATATAACATAACCAATAATCTACATTCATAAACTTATTATATATGTCAATGAAATTAGGTTATAATTTCTAATGGGAAATCTTTCTCATGCAATAGATAGGAAAGACATATATATGTTTGTATAAATGCACAACATACACCAAAATAACCATATGACTACTAATAGTAAATTTGATTATTCTGTATTTTCTTTTGAAAAGTAAATAATTACTTTTTAACTCCATCTATATTTATCAAAGATAAAAATAATGATTATAGGTTCACAAAGAAATATTAGAATGAAATTTTCATGGTTTCTGACTAGTTTGTAACAATTTTGATAATATGTTCTGAAAATAAAGATTTGAATACATGCATATAGTAGATACATACATTATCTACATACAAATCTTGAATGTAAAGTTTGTAAAAATATCCTTTGTATTAATCTTCAATGGATTAAAAATATAATTTCCACTTTTAAAATATTTCTCAGAAGTGTCCAAGTATTAATACCCCTACAAATGAACTCCTAACTCCTATTTATAGATAAAAATATGTGGTTATAGAGTATAACCAACTTTTTTTCATATGTAATGACTTGTAAAAATACATTAGTGAATTTGCACAACCTAAAAACTTGTAAAAATGCATTGATCAAATTTTCCAACTTTTAAAATTATTTTTGGGTTCTTAAAACTTACAAAAACATGGCATCAAATTTATATGATTTGAAATAGTGCAATAGAAAATTTTCAAAATTTAAAACCTGAAAAAGGATCTTAATACAATTTCATAAAGTATACTGTGCAAATCACTAATGCATTATATGACTTCAAAACCTTAAGTTATAAAATTAGGCCAAAGAGTTTTGACACATCAATATGCTTCTATTCACTGAGAACAATATGAGTTTACTCTTTCTATTGTTACAAATTCTTCTTTTCATTTTGATATTTCTTAAAAAGAAATTAAGATCTTGAGAACCTTTTCTTCATCAAGACCATCTGAGTATGTGAAAGCCACCTCTGAATCGCAGTGAAATTATACCATTTTTTCAATCATTGTGTGATGTTTATTTATTATTGCATTGAGATCAACCAAATTAAACTAGTATTTGATCAATATTTGAAATGACAGAGAATTAAACACAGATTTAAGAGTTAGAATTTCCTTGGTGTTTTTCTTAAATTGGTTGATAACAATATCTGGACAAACTAGTTTACTATCATTATTAATTATTACAAACTCTAATTAATGAATACCTCTTATTATTTCAAGAATATCATCTCCTCCCATGGATTTACAATTATATAAATTATTAATACCTTCTTTGATGATGAAAATCCTGAACTTTATAGCTTCAAGAAATTCAATAAGATATACAACTTTATCTTTTTCAATGAATTTTACCTGAACAAGATCATCTGAATCGACATTAGAAAATTGTCATAACTTAGGAAGCAATTCTTCCCATTTCCACATTTCTTTATTATATTTGTTCTTTAATTTTGTTGTATCATCATATTTTGATTCAATTTTAAAAAATAGATCCATTATAATTTGGATATAACTGACTCTTAATTATAAAATCCCTTCTGACCATTCCTTCATTATTTTACCCATAGTTCCAATTTCCTCTACCACATTCAATGTTTCAGTATTTAAAATTTGAGAAACAACCAAAGAAGAAGATTGAATTTGTGTTATCAATTTCTAAACCACTGTTGTCAATTTCTTAACTTTTTTTTGAGTTGATCTTTAGTCATTTTATCATGATGCATTTTTTTTTTAAAAGTACCAATAATAGTTTGAAATTCCTATTTCATTCCTTCTCTTTTATATTTTCCCAAGTGTATTTTTGTTATTTGATAGCCTAAAGAAGAAACAATATCTTTATCATTTTTTGTAGGGAGAACAACCACTTGTGCATATCTATCTACTTTTTATGATTATTCTTATCATAATTTTGGGATTTTTGATTATCCATGGAGGAAGATAAGCTATTGCACTAAAATCAATCTCTTGCGGTTCAATAATTTTATTCCTTTTATCTACCACTTCATCAATCCAATTAGGAATTTCAAAACTGACCAAAATTTATTACATTTAAACAAACTCAGATTTTGTGGAGATATCAAGAGAAGGAAGACTATTTTTCTAAGGTTGGATTTCTTTTGATATTACCTCATCTTTTTATTCTTCAACCAAAGGACCTATGGTCTTGTGTGAAGATTTGTGAATAAATTATAGATTTAGTTGACTATTTAGAGATAAAAAATAATTAAGCTAGATTGAGGGTGTTGGTAACAATGAAGAATTGGATCTGAGAAATTGTTGAGTAGTAATTTTTACCAACATTTAAGATTGAATAAAAATATCAAAATGAACATCTTCAAAAATACAGATAATTGAAGAATAATAAGATGACTTTACAAACCTTTTTATTTTTATCTTTAGAGGCCTAGAACTTGAATCATTAGGTTGGACTGAGGATGTTGGTAATAATGAAGAATCAGATGTGATAAATTTTTGAGTAGTATTTATTATCAACATTTGAGATTGAACAAAACTATCAAAATGAACATCTTCATAAATAGAGATAATTAGAATAATAAGAAGACTTTCCAAACCTTTTTATTTTTAGCTCAAGAGGTCTAGAACTTGAAGCAGTTTTTGAGATATTTTATTTTTCATCATTTCTTTCTATCTCAGGGATGTTTTCACTCTCATTGGTTGCTTGAGATGTTCCAGCTTTTGTTTATTGTTGTTTTTTAAAGATCTTTAGTCCAGATTTTATTGTTGGTGGCAGTGGGAAACCTACTTGGTCAACATTGATTCCCTTAAATTTCATCCATTGTAATGTCCTATCAAGTACACCTTGAGTTCTACTTACAAGAGAGATTGATTCTTTCTTGCTCCAATTAATTTTGGGAATCAACTTAGATTCAAGGTTTTCCTTTTAAAAATTGGGATCCAATGTATCTTCATCATCCAATATCTCCTTAGGGACTTTTGCAATCCTGAATTAATTGATATTTTTTTATTTTGAATCATGAGCAATATCTAATTCTCACATCTTTTTCATTATTTTAGTCCAGCCAATAGTCTTCAAAATGAGGTACATGTTGATATTAAGACCCAAAGATGTGTGACACTAATACTCTTATATCAAATGATGCTCTCC